>JAGGAP010000119.1:0-79061 GCA_017657235.1 Termitomyces sp. T73sscA | reverse complement strand
AGTCAGAAACAAGTAAAGAGTGAGGAATCAGAAGAAAAGATAGCCCATCTACAAGATACCATTGTGACTATGGGGAAACAAGTAGGCAGCATTCAAAATGCCATGCAAGCCATACAGGCTGGCCAGCTAGAAATGAGAAATGGCCTCTTGACAACTGGTAGAAATGAGAAATGGCCTCTTGATAACTGGTAGAAACAATGGAAGAGTAGAATAATTCAACATCATTCCATCAGCAACTTAAGGAGGTAGTCTCCATTGTTTTTATTGCTGAGAACAAGGCCACAAAATTGCTGAGTGTAAAATGATTCCAGCAGATGTCTAGAGAGGCTGGATTATCTTGGTGAAAGGAAGAGCCAGGATGCCAAATAGGGCTCCTTTACCTTAGAAAACCTGCAAGCATTTCACCATACCAGAGACTAGTAAAATTACATGACACACAAGCTGGAATTATTTTGGTTGGTCAACAGATAAAAGCCCAAAGACTCTCATCTACTCCACTTATGTCAATGCTACTAGAAACTCAAGGAATGACATGTTAGACCGTATTCAACATGGAGAATCAGACAGGTTGAAGGAGCTTGAAAAAAGCTTCAACAGAATGGCTAAAATAATTAATGCATTGATTAATACAAGGCAAACAGCAAATCCTGGTGAAGTGCAGCAGCACAACTCTAAGAATTTTTAAATGGCTCAAAGAAGGCAGTGAGGAAAGAGGCATCTCAATCAGGAGTATTCTCACTACCAAAGAGACCCACTGAAAAACTCTGGAAAGAAAAGCTAACTTTGAGAATACTTTCTAAAGCAGCACTAAAACTGGACTTATCTTTTGAAAAGGTGCTAGCTCTCAATGAAGATCACATAGTACTAGTGCAGGCCACTGAAAAGAATGTCCTTTAAGAAACAAACAAGGAGTTGAATAGGATGATTGAAAAGTTATAGGAGGCACCTGTGCCAATCTCAACTAGAGAACTACTGACAGTAGCCCCTAGATTGAGAGAGACTATGGTATAAAGGTTAGTACCTAAACCACCTAGGCCTCACCTAATATTCCAAAGACAGCTACTTAGCATATGATAGCAGTAGAGAAGGAACTCAACAAGGTAGACATTAATGATTTACCTGGAGCAACATACTTCATTGCAGATAGAACACAAGCTGGCTTGCCTACTGGAGCGGGTGTAGTTGATCTGACTCAGGTGATGGGATCAGTGGTAGAGCCAAATGATTGGATCAGCAGTGAGGCCAAGTTGTAATGCAGTCCTAGAAGACTGGGTTGAACATGTGTCAAGGGTTATTCTTGGGCCCAGGAATCTGAAGTGCCTGCAGAGTGAATGCTGGAGGTGTGTGAAGGCTAGCAAAAGGTATGCAGGTCATGACATTGTTGATACAAATACAGAGACTAATGACCAGGTGATGTGCAAGGTGGTCCAGGCTGGGTAATGAAATCAGTAGCAGAGCCAAGTTGTGGCACAAGTCCAAGGCTTGAGTTGATTGTGCACTGAGGATTGTTTCTAGATTCAGAAATTCAGTTGAGCACCAGGGTGAGTGCCAAAGGTGTGTAGAAGTCTGAGAGAGGTGTGTGAGTCATGACATCACCCTCTTTCCAGCATTGAGACCCTATGAGATGTGTGACTAGCAGTAGCCATCCTGATGCTATGTCAAAGTCAAAGTCTGAAAGTCTGATGCCATCAGAAAAGTAGGGGGCCTTGAACAATAAATAAATAAATTAGTGGTTGAACTTCATTCTTTTCTCCTTCTGATATGTTAGCTCCTACTCCTAAATCTTCTTCTACTCCTCTGCTTTCTGAAGACAATATTCTGGCCTTATAGGAGGCCTATAAAAAACTGTCACAACTTGCACCACCTCTAACTTCCGAGCCCAAGACACTCCTTTAGCACACTTTAAGGCTCCAGAACCTCTAACTTGACTCTGCTCTGCATTGCCACTGATCCCATCACTCTCTCATGTCACCTGTCCATCACCCAGCACCAACATCAACATTCATCACCTCATACCTCAATCAGACCTGTCTGTCACTTGCACCTTGATCAGACCTGCCATTTACAGTACCTGACTCTTGCACCTTGATTAGACTACTGCCCAGTTCTGACATCCACCCACCATTCAGCCACAAACCCCACTGCTCCAGTCTAACTCCATGCCGCTCCTGTTCTACTATGCAACTTCTCCAAAGCCTGCTAAGGAGCCCCAGAACCTTACCCCACCTCTACCTACTTGAACTGGCTACTCAATAGAGTCCAGTAGTCTTGATGTTGCTAGTAACCTCTAGTATTATTTGGTATTTGTATTTGTGTCTATCTTGTATCTCATGTTTCTTGTTTCATGCTCTGCTCTATTTTGTATATTGTTTTGCCTTGTCTTGTCTCATCTTGTTTCATCCCTCTTGTTTCTATCTGCCTCTACTTCAATACATGTTTTGGTGTTCCCTGTTTGAATCTACTGTTGATTATCATTTGCCTATCTAATATAACTATTTTGCCTTCTCTGATTTGTGATTAGTCCCAGCTTGAGACCCCTTTAGCTGAGCTTAGCTTCATTTTCACTTCTTGCCATGCACCTTTCTTCTATAGTCTAATCACTTCAGAGCTCATCCACTTGCTCCAGAGCATCTATCTCTTTGTTCTTTGTCTTTTGTTCTTTGTCTTTTGTCCCTTGTCCCTTGTCCCTTGTCCCTTGTCCCTTGTCCCTTGTCCCTTGTCTCTTGTCTCTTGTCCTTTGTCCTTTCCATATCTCTTCAAGCACCAGCACACTTTTTTTGCTGCCAAAACTCTGCAGGTTAGTTCTGGAACATACTTAGATTCCATGTTTGCCTAGTAAGAACTCTATGTGTGTGGCTTCCAAGGTCAGCAGAACCTGACCCCACTCTCAATGTTATTGATATAGAGCCTCAATCAAGGCTAATTGAGGCAAAAGAATATATTTATTCAGGTTTATAAAATACATGTAAAATGCTGAAACATGTCAGCAAAAAAACATGGACTTACTTCAGTACCATGGCTATACTAGACAACAAAATAATGCCTAAAAAGCACTAAAGACTCACAAGAAGCAAGGAGAAGGGAAGCATCTGATTGGTGTTAACCAAGGGTGTGGCAGTACTGATTCCAGATCACAATTCCAAAATCATGATCCAGCATTAGCCATTAAGCCTTTGTCAAGCCCTGTACCTGCTCTGCTTCAAACCAAAACCATCTCCATGTTAATGAATCCAAAATTGCGCTAAGTGCTATCTGAATAAGTGGCAACTTAACCTTTTGAATATATAGTTAGCAAGAGTTCTGGACAAGTCCCAGAAACCTGCTATGAAATTTGAAGCCTGTTGAGTATAAACAAGCTATGAATTGTTAGTCACCAAGAAAAGTCAGCAAGGAATGCTAAAGTAAGGTGGCAAGAGCTGGAAGGTGCTTAGCTATATGGAGCTACTAGGTCCTAGCCATAGGTGCTAGGCACAAAGGTTTGTAGGCAAGATGTCAAGGCATTGATAACATAAGACTAGATGTGCTCAAATAACACTATAAAAGCTAAGAAAGAAGGTGCTAAGAGATGAGTGCCAAGAGAAAGAGAAGCACTAGAATAACTTGAAAGAGTAAAGTCACTTAGAAATCTGAACTCTGGTGAAGATAGTTGTGAGCAGAACTGTGTGTGATTTTTCTGTATTTGATGCTGACAAAAAAAGTATTTATACAAAATAAAAATGGCAACTTTGTCAAAGTTGCCAAGAGCATACAGTGGCTCAAAAAACTATTCCAATGTTTTATACTCTTTGAAAGATGACATTGGCATGAAGGATTGCAAGTATTTAAAATTCTAGTTAAATCATGTAAAATACTATAGCATTGTAGCTACAATTTGCATCTTGGCTTATGTAATTCAAATCAAAACTGATGGAGTAATGGCAATTTCAAAATATTCACTCATTGGGACAGTTTTTTGAGCATCTCTAATTTTGGTATTTAGTACTTTATATGTCCTCCAATGGTGGTTGAAGGTCAAGATATGGTTCAACCAACTTGAACTACTCCCAGATATAACCAAACATGGTCATATGACTCTGTTGATATTCCTACATGCAACTTACTCTTTATTTCTGACTAAAATAGAGATAAACTGCAAAGTTGAAGATGCTCAGAAAACCATTTCAATGAGTGAATATTTTAAAATGGCCATTACTCCATCAATTTTGATTTGAATTATATAGGCCAAGATGCAATTTGTAGCTACAATGCCATACTATTCTACATGATTTAACCAGAATCTTAAATACTTTCAATCCTTCATGCTAATGTCATCTTTCAAAAAGTATAAAACATTGAGACAGTTTTTTGAGCCACTATAGGTGATGTGTCGAGGCAATGTATGAAGAAAAGGAAAAAGTAGATAAGAGACTGTGAATTATATCAAAAATATTGAAATGAAAGAAGACCAAAAATAGAAGGGTCAGCAAGTCTTTGCTGACTGTTAATAGATCAAGCTATCTGTTTCAGGGAAATACTATTAAATATATAGTTGCTAGGAGTTTGGTAGAATATTGGTGAAAGACTGAAACAAATGATGTTTCTGAGCTGTCTCTTGGAGCTTCCATTATTCCATTACTTGTCAGTTTGGATATATCAGAGATGGTGGAAGGTGTGAGCATGAGAGGCTGCTCAATAACTTGTCAGGAAGGCTGGATTATGTGCTTTAGTCCATGGTTTGGTGAGATGTTTCAAGAGGTGTTTTCCAGTTCATAGTCAGGAAAAAAAGTAGAGGATGCAAAATTATACTAATGATAAGCCTCCCACAAGGTCTTATGCAAAAAGAGCTAAAGACTTAGAATAGTTCTCATCTTGGAGATTTGGTAATATCTTTGGGTCCTTTATTATTGACTTCTACTAGCCAAAAATACGCTAATTAACAGCCCACTAACAAATAATGTGCACAAATCATGTGCCCCTGCCCTTGCTGTATTGCTCCTGCTTTGCCATCCTCTTGGCGACATACCTTTTTGATAACATTTTTTGTGACAGCTAGCTTGATAAAGTAATGGTCAGCAAAAGCTTGCTGATGCTTTTATTTTTGGACTTCTTTCATTTTTGCAAATTTGATATAATTCATGGTCTTCTACTTGCCTTTTTTCATATATTACTTCTAATCATTGCCTATAATTTTGGCGACATTGATAAGTTCACCACCTTTATTTTGTATAAATACTTTACTTTTTGTTAGTATAACCAGAGAAGAAGTCATACACATTTTTGCCTACTACTGTTTTCATTGGAGTTCAGATCTCTAAGCAATATTACCCTGAAAAGTTGTCTTAGTGACACACACACTCTTTCTTAGCACTTGATTCTTGGCACTCGACTCTTGGCACTTATATTCTCAACTTGCACAGTGCTATTTAAGCATCTCTTGTCTTACTTTGCCAATGCCTTGGTGCCTCGCCTATGAACCATTGCACCTAGCATTTACAGCTAGGATTTAGTAGCTCTGTGTAGCTAAGCACATCCCTCTTTTTTGCCACCACCTTAGCACTTCCTTGCTGACTCCTCTTAGCAACTAACCACTTAAAAGCTTGTTTATGCCCAACAGGCTTTAAATTTTATAGCAAGATTTCTGAAATCTGTCTAGAACTCTAGCACAACTACTTGCCCAAAAAAGCTCAAGTTGCCACTTACCCAGACAGCACTTGGCTTAATTTTGGGCCCATCACCGAGTTTTAGTGGCAAGGCTCTATAAGGAGATTACAGCTAGTATAGTCAAGAAAAGTGCTTTTTGAATGAGTACATTGACTCCTTCTATGCACTAGTTGAGCAGGCTGAGTATTCAAATGGCCTCCAGCTCTGCCTCATCTTTAGAAAGGGTCTTCATCCTACTCTCATGGACAGGATTGATAGTCAAAGCAAAGGTTGACCTGATGACAGCTGCATAGAGACCTGGTTCAAGGTTGCAAGGGACTAATAACAACTCTTGGAGCTAAAGTGTGAGCTTTGTTGTCCTCAGACCTTTTTTGCTCTGCTTCATTTATCCACGTTCCATTGTCCCACTTCTCCTTCTTCAGCAGTTATGCCTTTTCCAGTCCTTGTCACTTAACTCTTACCATTAAATGTACCCATGAATATTGACACCTCTTGCCAATGCTCCTCCATGCTCTTGCTGTGTTGATATTGTAGGAAGGTAGGTCACTTTGCATGCTACTGCCACCAGAGATTGAAAGTATGCTATTTCTCTCTGATCAAACAGAAGGAGCTCCTAGTCAGCTCCTTGCCACAAAAAATGCAGCTAGAGACCCTTCTTCAGATATGCTGCTGACTGAGTCCTCCTCACAGAAGCTGGATGAGGCTGTTGCTCCCTCTCCTAGTCTAGAGGAGGATTTTTAGTCAAGCAACAGATGAGTTGTATGCCTCCACTGCTTAGTGCTAATGGATTTGCTTGTTTGTCAGTAGAATCTTGCAATACATCTTCTTCTGTTGACAATCCTCTGGCTGAAATTGTAAGCACCTCTGATGTACAAAACACTGCCCCAGTCAAAGTCTTGACTGGGCCCTCCTCTTCTCATCTGCTATGCCTACACATCCCAGCTTGGAAAAAACACTTGCTCCACCAATAAGTTGTAGCCTCTACTCCATCTCTTAACTCACTGCACCTGAATGTGGAGATAGAAATGATTGACACACAACAAAATTGGAGTGTCATAGCCCTACTGGATAGTGGTATTACAGGATTCTTCTTCAATGTGAACTATGTGGAACATTATCAGCTCACTATCCAGCCTCTTTCTTACTCAATCCCAGTCTACAACATTGATAATATGCTCAATGAATCTGGATCTATCTGTTTTGTGGTAGATCTGGTGCTTTGTTATCACATACATTCTGAGTGTGCTGCCTTTGCCATCACTAGTTTGGACTTCTTTCATTTCTATAATTTTGGTATAATTCATGGTTTCCTACCTATCTTTTCCTCATATATTGTCATTAAGTGTTGCTTAGACACTTGGAAATCTTTGACAAATTTGCCATCTTTACTTTGTATAAATACTTTACTTCTTGTCAGTATCAGACACAGAAAAATTGTATACATTTCTGCCCACAACTATCTTCACCAGAGTTCAGATCACTAAGCAACTTAACACCTCTAAGTTGTTTTAGCACTTCTCTCTCTTGGCTCCCATTGTTAGTGCCTCTTCTCTTAGCTCTTACAGTGCTATTTGGGCACTCCTAGTCTTACATCACCAATACCTCAGCACTTTGCCTACAAACCTTTGCACCTAGCACCTATGACTAGGGCTGAGTAGCTTTGTGTAGCTAAGCACTTCTTCTTCCTTGCTGCACTACCTTAGCATTTCTTACTAACCTCTTTTAGTGACTGACAGTTTATAGCTTGTTTATACTCAACAGGCTTCAAATTTCATAGCAAGTTTCTGAAACCTGTCTGGAACTCTTGCAAAACTACTTACTCAAAAGGTTAAGTTGCCACCTACCCAGACAGCACTTAGCTCAATTTTGAGTTCATCAACAGATGTGAGAAAGAAGGGCATAATATTATTGCCAAGACCAAAGAGTTGCTTAAGGTCTTCCAGCTAATATTGAACTAGTTCTAGGCAACAGTTCTCAGTAGGTAGCTTTGTTAGTATGCAGGATAGCATTGTAAATAAGGTTGTAGAAATTTTCTCTTAGTGGTTGGAGCTCTTCTACAATCCTAACTGTTGGTGATTCTTCTTGATTGTAAGCAGCTAGGCTGGTGGTATAAAAAGTAGTTGGAGTGGCAAATGGCCCCAGCCAGTAAGGAACAATAGAATGTAAGAAAGAGTTGGCAGAAAGTTGATCAGTGTGAAGTAGGTGGATGGGGAGCTAAATTAGGTGCATAAATCCATGAAGTTGGTCAATTCAATTGGCAAAGTCTTCATCATTAGCAAGGTCAGGAGAAGGGTTGCCAGATTGCAGCAGTCACTTAGAAGCCCATCAAGTTCATGAAAGGTGCCCTTGACATGTACAAGTTCAAAGTAAAACATAAGGATGGTGACTACTCATCTGTTCATGCTAGTATATCAGGATTTTGCAGCATACCTTTAATGTATCTTGGGTCTACTTTAACAATGAGGTTGTGCATGCCAATTAGATACATACTTAGTGCCCGGAAAGCTCTAAAGAGTCTGTAGAGTTCTAACTTAGATTGGTTATAGCAAGCTTTTCTGTTATTAAGGATAATAGAACTAAAGCAATATTAGCAATGGTTGTGGCTAAGACACTAGCACAAAAAGTAATCAATGGCAATATATAAGGTGTCTACTGCCAAAATGACTGGGTCTAGCAACAGATAGTTGATAGATACAAGGGGCTTGGCATTTTGAAGCACTTTGACCAAGTCTTGTTGGGCAGGAAGCTAGTTAGAGCCAAATTTGAATGGAGTGTTGGCACACATGAGGTGATTAAGATGATGGGCATAATGGGCAAAGTTTTTAACAAATATATAAAAAATGCCAACAATGCTCAAGAAGGTGCATATTTCAGAGAGGTCATAGCAAGGTTCTCAGCGCTCCAGAAGGGCTAGGCAACCTTTGTCAGGAACATGACCTTCTAGCATGCAAACATGACCTAGTATTTAAAAATAGAAAATGCATAGCACAAGTTTATAACTAGAGAAGGTACTGCTGCAATACTTCATGCACTGAAGAATGCAGTTGAGGACATGAAAGAAGTTCCAGAGCACTAAGTAGATATTGGGGTTGGCAGAGTGCTTGGCAGGCATGCTATCAATAAGTTGCCAATTCTTGAGTTCCTTGATGCTTACATCATCAATGAAGCTGAGAACATACTGGGGGATTTCTGGCTGCAGAATGAAGGTGATGTCATTGTAGAATATTGGCACAGAGTTGGTCTAGCCCATTGGCAAGGTAACTAGGCATAAAGTGCCAAAGGGGGTCTGAAATGTAGTAAGGTCACAAAAGGCAGGGTTGATAAGGCATTTGTTGTAGCTAATATAGAGGTCCAAGGTGGTGCTTCAGATCCTGCCAGCAAAAGACTCAGCAATATAATTAGAAAAGGGCAGCATGCTAGAGTAACAAATAGTGACTCTATTTAGTGGTTCCAAACTATGCACAATATGAAGTGACCATTTTTCTTGTGAATACAAAATCACCTAGAGCAGTAGGCACTGTTGAAGGGTTTGGCTGCCAGCCTGAATCTTAATGCACATGATCTTACAGACCTCATTTTGTAGGCCTGGTAGTATGGGTCTATTGTGTTCAGTCCATAGTACATGAGAAATAGTTGGAATTACTACTGGTGGAAAGAAGTCTGTGTGGAGGCTGCTGTGCTCAGAGTCTTTTCAAGCAAAGGCTTGGTTGTGCTTGCCCATCAGATTGCTAAGAACATTAAGTTCATCAGTAGTGAGGAAGCCTGTATCATGGTCAGCAAGAAACTGTTGGCAATGTTCTGTAGTAAAGCATCCAGTCAGCAAGAATGCTGGCAGATTGAGATCAAGAGTTGATAGGTCAGCAAGAGGTCACCAAGGATACATTGTTTGATGCAAAAGTCTTCAGATATGCTGCTGGCTGGCTTAGTTTTTAATGCAACAAGTTTGTACTTCTTGTTAACCTAACCTCCTTTTCTTTTAGAGTAGTTAGCATCAACATAGGTGGAAGGGGCACTAGTAGAATTGTCTTTGAGAGTATGAGGAGTGTTAAGTCCAAGAACAGCAGGGAAATGAGCATTAGTGAGAGTGGCAAGGTACATATTGGCAGAGACATAGAGAGTGAATGCTTTGGATGCAGTAAGGTTTAAGTAGGCAAGAGATGAGTTAGCAACAATCTGTACATGTTTGGAATTGTTACTAGGGGTAGGTGCTTCAGTGCTTGTATTAAGAGAGGGAGAAAGTACTTCAAGATCAAAATATGCAGTAGAAAAAATATTGACAAGACCATAGTGCTAGCGCTACATCTCTATAATTGTCATCATTAATCACTTCCTTAATGATAACTGAAAAAATGCATATGTCAAATTGTTATAGTGACAGAACTGATGTTCTTTGATATATTGTAAGTTCTTAGTGCATCAATTATAATGGCAACCTCTTAGAAAGGTTGGCACAGTGCATCTAACACCACTATTGGGGTTGCTTATAGTGAGGGTGGTCTCATCATTTGTAAGAGTAGTGACCACAGAGTGCACTAGGATGTCAAAGAGTCAGCCAAGTAACAAGTTATAGGCAGGTGAACATAGCATGTGAATTTGCAAATAGAAAGTCAGGTTGCTAACAGTGCATAGTATATTCTTTGCAAGCCCTAGCAACCTGTTAATGGTACCATTAGCAGATTGCATATTTAAAACAATGGAGGAGTTATAAATTAGTCCTAGCTTATTAGTGACCTGCCACTATAAAAATAATTTGACTGCTGCTGTTAACAATGGCTTCTACTTTACTCTTGTTGTAAATAATCATCATGATAGATCCTATATCTTGAGAACTATGTGCACAAGTAAGTATTACAGAATCTTGTCCTAAGCTGACAGACTTGATGTATGTTTCAATGGAGTCAATAGAGGTAGCATTTACAAGTTGGTTGGTTGAAGAGAAGACATGGTTGGTAGCAAGGATTGCTGGCAGGTTATTGGCATTGAATTCTAGTAAGGTATCATTGATGTTGTTAACTTTAGCAAAAGCAGTTGCCAATAGTTGCCTAGGCATGACAGCAGTCTTTACCTGATTCTTAACATCTAGCGCAACAGAGCACAATTCTTCTACTGATAGAGTGACTGGAATTGATATTATGTAGCTAAATATGTAGTTAGATTTTTCAATGTCAAAGATAGGCACAATAGAATAGTAGACACTATTAGTCCTTCTGTTAGACGCAGCAAAGTTATATTGGATGGGAGCAGCATAGCAGTTTAGTAAACCAGCTTAGGAGTAAAGAAACAATTGAGCAGTAGAAGGCTCCAAGGTAATAGGTGTAGAGTTGGCAACTGAAACAGCAGAAGGCAATAGTGAGGCAGTAGCAGCTGAACTAGACATGGGCTTGTAGTTTTTTAAAGGCTGATTAGGCCGTTTAATTTTTTCCCCATCAAAAACCTGATTTAACATGTCAATCTCTTATTGTAGAGTGGCAATACATTTTTCACAGAAAATTGTTGGCAGCAGTATCAGATAGCAAGACTTCATGAATGAGTTGTTGCTGAAGGACTTGGTCAGTAGTGGTATTAGTGGTAGCAGTTGCCAAGGGGTTGGGATTATGCTTGAGCCATTCATCTACATGCTCTTAGTAGGACTCCACTCAGCATTGTTTGAGATACTAGCACTGACTGGCATGACAACCTTGCTGTTGGTAGCATAGCAAACACATCCTTGGCAAAATACTGCTTCAAGGTAGTATAGCAGCTGCACATCATGGTATGACTAAGTTTGCTGGAGAAGCACTGGCAATATAGTCTTAGCATGTAGCATGCCTATACTAGTGTTAGTGCTTTTCAATATCACATTACCTGCCTTATTAACATTGATCACATTGTATGGTTCTTCAGAGTGGTGTGTGGATTCCACAATTTCTAATTGCCTAGCAATTTGAGTCTATAGCAATGTGGAAAT
Organism: Termitomyces sp. T73sscA; assembly: GCA_017657235.1. Classification (NCBI taxonomy): domain Eukaryota; kingdom Fungi; phylum Basidiomycota; class Agaricomycetes; order Agaricales; family Lyophyllaceae; genus Termitomyces; species Termitomyces sp. T73sscA. Next base: position 67,474 of record JAGGAP010000119.1, on the reverse strand, counting down.
GCCTTGTTGGAAGAGACTGTTCTTCATTTTTATATAACTTACTATTCTGGAGGAGCCATTTAGAGATCTTGGTAAACTCCCTATAATAAGTGAAAAAAGATCTTAAGTTATAAATCCCCCTGTCAAAAGTGTCTTAGATGAGTTTTAAAGTTTTCCAAGCATATAGTGGGTAGATTCTGCAGCGCTGTTTGATTACTGCTGCCTTTTAGTCAGCATATAGAGTAGCACCAGCTGCAGGTGTAGCAAGCTGTTGGCTATTAGTAATCAAAGGTGCAAAGGTAAATTCTGGCAGACTTGTCCAGGTCTCAGCAGTGTCATACAATACATAGCAGGCAGCATACTCTTTCATTTGAGTGTAGTTAGTAATGTTGCAGTTGCAAAGGAGGTCTTCCAACTCTTTGAAGTATTAGAAAAGCTTGCAAGGCTTGAACTCATCCCATTTGGGGGCAGAGAAGTGGTTACAAGGCAGCATGCATTGGACTAGTTCCATGGTTGGTAGCTTAACAATAATGTAAGACTAGAGATGCTCAAACAGCACTGTGAGAGCTAAAAAAAAAGAAGTGCTAAGAGACAAGCACCAAGAAAGAGAGAGAAGTGCTAAGACAACTTAGAAGAGTAAAGTTGCTTAGAGATTTGAACTCTGGTGAAAATGGTTGTAGTCAGAACTATATATGATTTTTCTGTGTAAATACTGACAAAAAGTAAAGTATTTATACCAAGTAAAGATGGCAAACTTGTTAAAGGTTGCTAAGCATCTAGGTAATGCTTAGTGACAATATGTGAGGAAAAAATAGGTAGAAAACCGTAAATTATACCAAAATTATGGAAATGAAAGAAGTCCAACAATAGAAGGGTTGGCAAGCCTTTGCCAACCATTAATCAATCAAGCTGGCTGTCACAGGAAAATATCATCAGAGAAGTATTGCCAAGAGAAGGCTAAGCAGAGCATCAGCAAATGCTGAAACAAATGATGTTTCCAAGCTGTCCATCAGTCAGCAAGTGTGGCATAAATGATACAGGCTGTCAATCTGATTGAAGCTTTTATCATTCCATCAAATGCTAGTTTTAACATATCAAAGATAGTAAAAGCTGTTGTTACAAGAGGCTGCCTGCTATTTAGTGGGAGAGGCAGACAACAAGACAGGGGTATTGTGACTCAGCAAGTGATGCATCATGTAACCTTGGCACATGAGAAGTCGACTTTGTCTGCAGGCTCTTAAAGACATTGAGCAGCAAAGTAGAAGAGTCATGGCAAAAGCAGGGGCATGTGACTTAGTCACATGACTCATTGATGGTCTGTTAGTTAGCATATTGCTGACTGGTAGAAGTCAATAAGAGAGGACTAGAAATATTACCAACTTAAGATGAGAACTATCCTAAGACTGTGGCCTTTTTTGCACCTGCAGAAAACTCATTAACATCTACTTCAAAAAGTCATTTGAAGCTGAGCACAACACTTTCAATCACCATGTAGTGATCCCACCAGAATACCTCTGCACTATCCTCCTCATAAATGAAGAAAGCATTCTCTGCCAGATTTGAAACACCTCTAAATACCTACTTTGCATAGCATGACCCTCATAGCTTCTCTGCTAATGACCAGACTTCTAATCCAGCCTTTATGCTATCTCCAAACAATAAACTCCTGCTCCAGGAGGGTTGCATCTATGCTTTGAACCACCAGACTATCATCAGCAAAAAGGTGCTTAGAATATATAGGCATATATATCTACTCATGGCATATCAAAGGAGTAACACATTACTTGTTTTATATAAGCATTTCAAGAAAGCAGGAAGTTTGTAGTATTAAACTATTTGTGAGTAATAAAAATATTGCTTAGTAATTATTAGACCCAATCAAGCAAAAGGGCCTACAATGTGGGATACTCTGAAATGAGATTATAATTTTATCAAAATATTGAAAAGGAGTTCTTTGTGTACTAGAACAACATCGAGTTCCAGATTTAGTGAGCATTGTCAAGAAGAAGTGGTCTTTACAGCAGTAGAAACCACAATATCATAACCAGACATTTTTGAGATATTATTACCGACATTAATTTTGCATGGCCACAAGCAAGATTTGAATCTTTGACTTCATGGAAATGACACACAGCAGTCAGAGTCCACACTTTGAACCACTGGACCAAGAAGTCTATTAAAATACTAGAACACAAGCTCTATATATATTGATCTATTGAGTATGTACACTATCTAGGTCCTTAACCATTCTTTTGTTTTGAGGCTAGAAAGTCATGCATCAACTATGAAGTCAAAAAATTAAATATTCTAGTACTTGGGATCTGATTGTCAAAATAAATACATCTAAAATATGTAGTATAATCTGGAGAAATGTCTTGAATGTATTCAACTTTATATACTCAAATATAAATTGAATCATATTTGATTAAGAATATATGGTTATTTTTTTATAGTCAAGGTTCATTGATCAAAGAATTGATTCAGAAAGCAGTATCAGCTTAGATAATAATTTTAAAACATTCTAAGATGTATTTTGTAATGTTATAGTCATGTAGAGTAATTGTGGCATCAGTGTTATATGGCCTGATAAAGTCAAGATAATATAGTACCACTTGGAGTAACCTAGTATTCCTTATACCAGAATAGTGTCAAATAATTTGCAAAATTCATAATATCATTTAATAATTTTCTAGCAGTCAGCCTAAAATTTATATTATAACAACTACTAAGTCTGACTTTTGGCTTAAAACACTATCTATGACCTCAACATCATATCTTCCTGAACCAACAGGATCCAGGGCTATATTTGGTTATGTCTTCTAAGCACCTTTTTGCTGATGATATGCCTCAATATCTGGGTCTGCAAATCCTGCTTTTAGGCAAAGGTACCCTGCCACCACTCTTATAGCCTGCTCAAGCCCCTCCCTGTTGGAAATCACCTGTAGTTCTCCATCTCCATAGATCACATTGTTGAACTCCCAGATTTCAAAGAATACAATGCCATCCTTGTTGTTGTCTGTTGCCTCACTAAGCAAGCCCTCTTCATTGCCTGCCACACCTCTGACAATGCCCTGGAGTTTGCCTGCCTCTTCCTCAAGCACATCTTCTCTAAGCATGGTCTCTCTAATGACATTGTCTCTGACTATGGTCCTCTTTTTGTCTCCAAATTCTAGTTCTCCTTATGCAAAGTGCCTAGTATTAAAACTAACCTTTCTATTGCCTACTACTTCAACATCAATGGCCAAAGTAAATGTGTGAACCAGACTCTGGAACAGTACTTCTGCCTCTATGCCAACTATTTACAGAATGATTGGTGTGTGAAGCTACTTCTTGCTGAGTTCATCTACAACAACACCCTCCACTCTGTTACTGGGGTTTTCTCCTTCTTTGCCAACAAAGGCTCCATCTCCAGCTTATTATCTTCTTGTAGGATATCTCCTAGCATGTTGCTCATGAAGTGGTCCAAGGCCTTCAAACCCTCGATAAGTTCTTCTGGAAAGAGATCAGCATTGCCAATAAAGCCTACACCAAGCATGCTAGTGCTAAATGAGAAGCTACACTCAATTTGACCTTCAGCACTCTAGTATGGCTTAACTGGCACAATCTCTGGACCCAGCTCCCCTCAGTCAAGCTATATCACAAACAATTTGGCCCATTCAAGGTTCTTTGGAAAGTTATCTTGCACACCTACAAGCTCAAGCTACTTCTGAGCCTCAAAGGCCTCTATCCTGTCTTCCACATCTGACTCCTTGAAAAACATGCTCCAAACTCCTTCTCTAGCCAAGACCTTAGTCATCTGCTCTCCATAAAAGTCAAAGACAAATATCACTACAAAGTTGACTACATTCTTGACTCTCAACTCATTTGTGGCTGCCCTTACACCTTGTCTGCTGAAAAGATTATAGCTCTGAGAACAACACTTAGGAACTTCAAAGCAACCTCTTCAGCACTCCCACTAAGCTCCAAGACTTCCACGCTCAACACTCTGCTGAGCCCTAGAGCCTTTGAGGCTAAACACCACAGATAGCAGTAGTGAGTATAATCCCTACTTTTTTTACAGTTATTTACAAAAGGGCTATACAAAAAAAAAAGAAGAAGAGAGAAAAGAAGAAGGAGCAGGGTTCTCCTGCCTCTAGTGCTACTGCCACTGCTTCTACTGCCTCTTGCTCTGCCAGCACTGCCTCCATTGCCTCCATTGCTATTGTCTGAACCTCTTCTTATATTGGCAGAGGTTCTTCTGCAGCTACTACTGCTTCCAGTCACATCTCTGGCACTACTGCATTGCATCATCGATATGCTATTAGCAGTCCTTTTATCTGCACTATAGATTAGATGATCTCTAGCAAAAACCTAGAGATCATGCACTCACAGCCCTGTTGGAGTTAAGCATGCAACAACAATGCCCCATCTAGCAGGAGTTAGTGCTTCCTCACCCTCTCTGAGAAGAGTTAATATCCATAGCAGAAAGAGTAGATGGCACTTACTTTGAGTTTCTACCTGCATGCTAGTCAGCTGCTCTAGCAGCCACTTCCTCTGGCATGCCCAACTCTTTGCAGCCTCCAGGCTTTTTGCCAATCTCCAGACCTCCTCCATTTTTGCTGCTTCCCTCTCCATGCTTTGTCCCAATTGTGCTTAGAAGCCTGTTACCTTACCTTAGAGCACTGCTTGCTTAATCTCTGCATCTGCCAATGACACTACTACCTACTCTTTTGCCAAGGTATTCCTTGCTACTCTTAGTCCACTCTGAACATATCACTCTACCTTCAGCTTGTAATAAGCCTCTGCCAGCTCCCAGAGCAACTTCAAGCCTATGATACACCTTCTGCTGCTATCTCTCCCTACTGCAGCCAAGCCTGAAGCTCCACTACTTTGCTCTCTAAGGCTGCCTGTGCCACCTCACTCTCATCTGAAGCTTTCTATGCCTTCTCTAACTAATACTCAGACTTCACTGTGATCTTCTTTTGGCCCTCAACTTGCTTCACTTCATTTGCACTCTTAGAAGGTAACACCATAGGGCATGCCAACTATAGCAAGAACACATAAAGGCCTGCAAGGCTGCCTTAGCAAGGCTATAAGCATGCTTCTCTGCTAGGGGCCTCCACATAGGTGACTTAGGCAAAGTAGCTCAATGCTTGCTCTTATCCCTGCCAAAACACCTTGCTGAACTCTCCTGCCCTGCAGCTCCCACCTTCATTCCTAAGCCAGTTAACAAGCTGGCCTCTGCTCCCACTGCTTGTACCTGCAAGGCCTCAAGCCTCTTAACTACCCATGCTTTCTTCCAATCCTGCTCATGGCTCACACATTAAGTCCACCAAACCTGTGCTATTGAGTACTATATGTGCTAGAAACAACATGCATTGCATATGGAGAAGTCCTGCAGAAACCCTGTGACAGGCATTTTGAACTTGCAAGACCTACTCCAATGCTTGCACAGCTGATACTAACATCAGAAGGAATTGAAATGCAGCTGAACAATGCAAGGACTTACTCATTGGTGCCTCTACCTGGCATCACTCCAGTGTAGGAGGGCCCCAGAACCAATCCAATGCTGCTGCAAACTGCTTGGGCATTACCTCTGCCTGGGGAATATGCTCTGCCACTAGAACTGCTAGCACCTGCTTAGGGCCAGGTTAGGCCTCCTGGAATGCATGGAGAACACCAGAGCAGGAGCTTGAGGAGGGTAGAACTATAGCAGACTAGATGCTGCCACTGCAGGATAACCTGAGCTGGAAGCCAGGGCTGTATTCAAGACTGGAGCATGCAATTGAAGCTTTAGAAAAGAAGTACAGTGTAAGCAACCAACAAATAGGGAAGACTCACATTGCCAATGCATATCATCCACATGCCAGAAATCCATTTGATAGTTGTACTTGATCCAGCATGCATTGTAGACTTTCTATGAGAGCAAAGAATTGTCTCTGAAGGAAGGGGTAGTCAGCAAACAAGAGGTAGATGACTGGGACATAACAGGAGAAAGAAAGAGTGAAGTTCAACTAAAACTTTTTTTACTTTTGTTTTGAGGTTTTGCTTCTTTAATGGCATCAGGCTTTTAACTGCACATCAGACTTCAACTTTGCAGATATAGTGCTACTACTATGCATCTCATAGAGACTCAACACTGAGGGAGGAGTGATGTTACAACCCACACCATTCTTCAGGCTGCTTTGCACACCTTCAATACCACTCACAAGGCCCTGAAACCTAGAGCACTCTTGATAAAACTCCAGAGCCTCTAGTTTGGCTCCACTAAACTCCTATCAACTCTGCATGCCACTGCCTTTTCACATCACCAATTCATTGACTAGTGCCTGCTGACAGCAATAATCACCCACACCAATCAAATAGCACTCACACTTTGATCAGACCTGCCACCACCTGCTCCTATACCTTGATCAGACCACTGCTTGAGGCCAACATTCCACTCTGCTGCAGACACTACTGAGGCTCACTCTAGAACTACAGAGCTTGCCCATCCAGCCCTAAGGTATCTCTACTTAAAGTAGACTACTTCAATAGGATACAGTAGTTATAATATTAATGTAATCCTCAGTTTTTTTAGTACGTTGTTCATATTTTGTGTCTCATCTCTCATTCTGTCTTGTCTCATACTGTTTCTTGTCATTATCTCAACTCTCACTCTATTGTCTTACCTCTTCCTTCTTCTTTTCACTTGTCTCAACTTTTCCACACTTGTCTCTTAGACTCACTTCTCCTATCTACCTGTCTAATACAACTATTTGCCCATCTCCTCTTGTGATTGGCCCCTCTTATGCTTTCTTTATCTTTGCTCATTACACCTCAGCCTGTTATGCTGTGCACATTACACCTTCATTGTTTTCAGCCCCAGAGCTTGTTAACTCACCCTAGAGCACCTGCAATAACTCCAAAGCTTTACTTTCACTTTCTCAGTACTCTTTTGAGTCTGGAGCACCCTCTTGCCCTTCAGAGCGCTCAAGATTAGCTCCAGAAGTGTACTTAGACACTGCATCTGCTTAGCAAGGACTTGCTCTTGTGTGGCCTCTGAAGTCAGCAGAATCTGACACCTGGTTCTATCTGGAAGAGTATATCAGTGATGGCATAATTGGAAGCATCACATTCAAGTACAATTGGAAGAGTGGGGTTGTAGTGCTAGAGAATGGGGGCAGCAGTAAAGGCTTCTTTAAGGAGGGTGAATATGCTTTGGCACTTGCTATTCTAGTCTCAAGGGGTGTTCTTGTGCATGAGTCAGTTGAGGAGTTTGGTGATGCCAGAGTAATTGTCAATCAAGCAATGGTGAAAGTTGGCAAAGCCAAGGAATGACTGTACCTTCTTGATGTTCCAAAGCAGGGGCCAGCTGATGATGGCTTTGATGTTGGCAGAGTCCATGCAAACTCTGGCTAGAGTAATAATGACACCAAGGTAGTCTACTTCAGAAGTATGGAAAGAGCATCTTTCTGGCTTGACATGAGGATTGTATTTTTGGAGGCACTTAAGGATACAGCAAATGTGAGTGATTGTGATGCTCTTTGACAGAGTTGGAGTAGATGAGAATGTGGTTGAGATACACAATAACAAAAATATTGTTCATGTCATGAAAGATGTTATTCATGAAGTACTGAAAGGTAGCAGGAGAGTTAGACTCTGATGCTGCAAAGGCAGTTGACAAGATCTCTGATGAGGGGGAGAGGATACTGATTCTCTTTATTGAGCCATTGGTAGTTGACATAAGCAGAGAAAGCTGTCTTTTTTTTAGCAAAGAGGACTGAGACCCTGGTAGCAGAGATGGAGGAGTGAATGAAGCCCTTGCCAAGCATGTTGTCAAGGTAGTCTCTGAAGGCACAGAGCTCTACTTTAGACATATTGTGGATTTTACTAAATAGGAAGATGAGTCATTTTTAAGGTTGATTTTATAGTTGTAGAATTAGTAGAAGGAGAGTTCTTTAGCACTTCCTTTGAAAAAGACATTGGCAAAACTATAATATTCTAGTGAAACTATTTCATGGAGAATTTATTCTTCTATTTTGGGTTTCAGAGGTGTTGCTTTGGCACAGAGATGTTTTTTAAGAAAAGTGGAAGAAATGTAGAGCTGGTAGGTGGAGATGCTATTTTTGAGAGCCATGGCCATGTATTTGGCCTCTGTTGTACTAAGTGTGGTATATGCATAGTATTAGTATATATATTGCTAAATAAGAGTGCAAGCATGGCAATTATAAGTGATATGAATAGTTGCTATACAGTTGCTATATTTTAAATTTGGCAAAGGTGGCAGGTTTTGATATACCAAGCAATGTTAGCATGAACATGCAGCCACTAGAATTAGTTTGTGAGCATGGTGCATGTTGCAAAAAGGCTACAGTAGTCAAGTTTGTTGTGCATGGTGCAGAAAATCTAAAAGCAACTGTTGGGTTTAACAATCAACTTGTGTGCACTATCACAATAGTGATGCTATAAGCAATTGTTGAGAAATAATTAAGTGGCATATCAAATAAAACAGAAATACTCATTGTTGCTAAAACAAGGAGGCTGCCTAAAGTTTTTCAGCCAACATTGAACTAATTTTAGATAATGGTCTTTTGGCAATAGCTTTGTTAGTACATGAAATAGCATTATAAATATAATTGAAATCTTCTATTTAGTAGCTGAAGCTTTTTTACAATTTTAATCATTGATGATTCTTCTTGATTGTAAGTAGCTAAGTTGGTGGTATAAAAAGTAGCTCTTCTACAATTCTAACCATTGGTGATTCTTTTTGATTATAAGCAGCTAAGTTAGCAGTATGAAAGGTAGCTGAAGAAGTGAATAATTCAAGTTAGTAAGAAATAATAGAATGTAAGAAAGAGTTGGCAAAAAGTTGGTTGATATAAAGTAGGTAAATAGAGAGCTGAATTATGTGTATAAATTTATAGAGTTGGTCAATCCAGTTGGCAAAGTCTTTATTGTTGGCAAAGTCAGAAAAAAGGTTGCTAAGTTGGAGGGGTTACATAAAAAGCCCATCAGATTCATAGAAAATGCCTTTGATGTATACAAGTTCAAAGTGAAATTATTTATAAGAATAGTGACCACTCATCTATTTATGCTAGCAGAGATTTGTAGATCAGGATTTTGCAGCATATGTACCTTTAATGTATTTTATGTCTACTTCAACAATGAGGTTGTGCACATTAATTAAATACATTCTTAGCACCTAGAAATAAAATTTAAGCTTAAGTTGGCTATAGCATGCTTTTCTGTTATTAAAAGTAATAGAGCCAAATTAATTATAGTAACATTGGCAATGGTTGTTGCTAAAGTACTAACACAAAAAGTAACTAATAGTAAAGTATGAAATGTTTACTGCTAAAATAACTGGATCTAGCAACAAGTAGTCCATAAGCACAAGGAGCTTAGCATCTTGAAGTGCCTTAATCAAGTCTTGCTGAGTGGCAAGCTGGTTCAGGCTAAATTCAAATGGAGTATTAGTATGCATAAGGCAATTGAGATAATAAGTATGATAAGCAAAGTCTTTAACAAATATACAAGGAACACCAACAATGCTCAAAAAAGCACATATCTCAAAGAGATTGCAGCAAGATTTCCAGCACTTTAAAAGAGCTAGGCAACATTTGTCAGAAATACAGCTTTTTGACATGCGAACATGACCAAAGATTTTAAAACAAAGAGTGCATAGCACAAGCTTATGACCAGAAAAAATACTGCTGCAGTACTTTATGCATTGAAAAATGCAGCTAAGAATGTGAAAGAAGTTCTAAAGCATCAAGCAGATATTGGAATTGATGGAGTGCTTGGCAAACATGCTATCAATGAGTTGCCAACTTTTGAGGCCTTTAGCATTTATGTTGTTAATAAAGCTGAGAACATACTGGAGGATTTCTAGCTGCAGAATAAAAGTGATGTTGTTATAAAATATAAGCACTGAATTGATCTAGCTCATTAGCAAGGTAACTAGATGCAAGACACCAAAAAAAATCTGAAATGTAGTAAAGTTGCAAGAAGCAGAGTTAATAAGGTGTTTGTCATAGCTAACATAAAGATACAATGTGATGCTACAAATCCTGCTAGCAAAGAACTCAGCAATATAATCAAAAAAAGCAGTACACTAAAGCAATGAATAGTAATTTTATTTGGTGGCTTCAGACTATGAACAATACAAAAGTTACTAATTTTTTTGAAAAAACAAAACCATTTGGTGCTGTTGAAGAATTTATAAATGCTAGCTTGAATCTTGGCATGTATGATCTTACAGACTTTGTTTTGCAGGTCTAGTAGTATGGGTCTATTGTGTTCCATTCATAGTACATAAGAAATAGTTGAAATTACTACTAGCTGCTATGCTTTAAGTCTTTCCAAGCAAAGGCTTGATTGTGCTTGCCCATGAAGTTGCTAAGAACCATTAAGTTTGTTAATAGTGAGAAAGCTTGTATTGTGGTCAGCAAAAGACTGTTGGTAATGTTCTATGATGAAGCATCCAGTTAGCAAAAATGCAAGTGAATTGGATCAAGAGTTGATAGGTCAGCAAGGATGTTGCCAAAAATACATTATTCAATGCAAAAGTTTTCAAATATGCTGCTGGCAATTATGTACTTCTTTTTGACCTGACTTTCTTTTCTTTTAGAGTAGTGAGCACCAATATAAGTAGAAATACTGGTAGAATTGTTTGTAAAAGTATGAAGAGTAGTAAGTTCAAAAATAGCAAAGAAATGAGCATTAGCAAGAATAGCAAAATACATATTAGCAGAAACATAAAGGGTGAATGCTTTAGATGTGGTAAGATATAAGTAAGCAACAGATGAGTCAGCAATAGTTTCTACATTTTTAAAGTTGTTATTAGGAGTAGGCACATTAGCACTTGTATTAAAAGAGGAAAAAAGTACTTCAGGATTCAAATATGCAGTGGAAAGATTATTTACAAGACTACTTTAGTAGTTGTATTTAAATGCTAGTGCTATATCTTTATAATCATTGTTTTTAATCATTTTTCAATAGTGATTAAAAAAACATATAGGCAAAATTATTGTAACAGCAGAAAATGTTCTTTAGTATACTGTGGATTTTTGACATATCAATTATAGTAGCAACTTCTTGAAAAAGTTAGTAGAGTGCACCTAACACTATTATTGGAGTTACTTATAATGAAGGTTGTCTCATCATTGATAAGAATAGTGATACAATGCTGCTACAAAGTGCAAGAACATGTATAAAATATTAAAAGTCAAAAATAAACAATTATACAAAGGCTGAAAATTGTGAGCCTCCTGATGAATATGTTTTAAAAAGTCTACATTTCTTTAAATACATCAATAATAAAACAGAAAAAAAAAAAACCAGAAAAAGCACTAATAAAATCAATAAAGATCCAGTTATTGCTGTGAAAAAAAAGGGATAACTCAAAGAAGCTAAACCAAGTTATAAAAATTATTCAACCAAAGAAATGAATTATTTCTCTAGTAAAATAGATTATTTCTCTGATAAAACAGATTATTTCTGAGTGAGACAGATTATTTTTGAATGAAACAAATCATTCCTGAGTGAAACAAATTAATTTTCAAAATATAAATAAAGAAATTTATTGTTTAAAACAAAAGTAAAAACAAACAAAGCATCTAAAAGAAATGGAATGATGAAAAAGGAGTTACTGCCAAAAAGAGGAAAAAAATAACTATTCCTAGTAAACAGAGATCAAGTAAAGGAAATTTGCAGTCAAGTATAAAACTAGTTTGTGTGCAATGAAAGAGGTATAAATAGAGTAGTTAGAAGATGAAATAAGCAGGCAATTAATAAGCAAAGACTCAGTGATTTCCAGAAAATGAATCATTTAGACTGAAGTTTGTTGAAAACCTCTATATTTTAAAATATATACATTTTAAAAAGTAATCTACACAATATTCATCATCAAGTATGCTCTTGAATGAGATTTCTAAGTTGTTAAAAAAAGCAATCTACACTTCAACTATTCATCATCAAGTATGCTCTTGAATGAGATTTTTAAATTGTCAAAAAAAGCTCCAGAACTATAATTAATACTCTAACTAAGTACTACAATAATAACTATAAAGCATGCTAAAATGTCAAAGAGTTAGCCAAGTAATAAGTTGTAGGCAAAAGAGTATAATAGAATGAGTTTAAGCTTCATGAGCTTTCTTAGTACTTTAAAAAATTCTCTCCTTTGTAACTCTAATATTATTAATTGCATTTAAATAAAGAATGTGCTGCTTGCTATATATTGTACAACACTGCTAAAACTTGAACAGGTCTGTCAAAATTCACTTTTATGTCTATTGTTGTTAATAGCCAACAGCTTACTATACTTGCAGCTGAAATTCTAGCATCACTTTTTATGCTAATTGAGCAGCAATGATTAGATTGTACTTTAGTGCTGAGGAATTTATTTATTACACTTTTGATGAGCTTCAAAAATTTGTTCAAAATAATATTGACAATAGCATTTATAATCTAAGGTTTTTTTTCTATAAAAAATTTACTTTAGTTGCTAAGTAGCTTGTTTCAACAAAGTATTCTCATGTAAAAGTGCTTAAAAGAGTTTTGATAGCAAAAAAAAGCACTAGAATTTGAAATAATAAGAAGAAATAGAAAGACTAGTCACAAAAGAAATAAAATGAGTTATTAATAAAAAGGAGAATCAAGACAATTGGTGCAGTGACTACAAAGATATCAATATTCAAAGTTTTGATGGGAACAAGACAATATTTATGCATGTTGTTGGCTTATGCCAACTATTTTGCAAATAGCAATAATAAGACTTTGAGCACAGCAGCTTCTATACAGGCTTCTTTTTGCCAGTAGTAATCTCAACTATTTCTCATATACTATAGACTAAACACAATAAATTCATATTATCAGACTTTTCATAAAAATAAGGTCTGCAAAAATTATATGTGCCAAAATTTAAACTGGTTTATGAACCTTTCAATAGTGCTTACCAATTTAAATAGTTTTGTGTCTTCAAAAAAAATAGTAATCTTCATATTGTCCATAGTTTGAAACCACTAAATAAGGTCACTATTTGTCATTCTAGCATGCTGCTCTTTTTTAATCATGTTGCTGGGTTTTTTGCTAACAGAATTTTGATGCTGCATTAGACCTCTATGTTGGCTATGATAAATGCCTTATTGACCATGACTTTACTACATTTCAGACTTTTTTTAGCACTTTGTGCTTAATTACTTTGCTAATGGGCTAAACCAACTCCATGCTAATTTTCCACAAGAATATTATCTTCATACTGCAGCCAAATTTCTCTCAGTATGCTTTTAGCTTTATTGAAAATGTAAGTGCCAAAGATCCCAAGAATTGGTGACTCATTTGATTGAGAGTTTAGGCTAGTGTGAATTTCATTAACAAGGTCATATAATTTTTCCAGAAAAATGGAGTTGCCAATGATATTTTTTTAAGTATTCAAAAGTAATAAAAAAAATGTAAGTCTATTAAGCAAAGGCTACAAAGTAAAATGCAGTATATATAAGCTTCAACTCATTGCTTAATAATCTAAGAGAAACAAGAACATTTGAGCAAAGAAACTAATAACAAAATCAAAGTGTAGTTAATACAGTAATTTCAAGTATTTTAAAAGTGGAGCTAGTGTAGAATACATGTGATATAGAGTAGAGCAAAGGAGGTAGCATTGGCAAAAGCTAGTTCTCATATATTTCCATTTTAAAAAGGCCCCTGAAAAGAATTTTATTAAAGCCAGCAGTTGCATAAACAGATTTATGATGCTAGTCTAGGAAAATTTTTTGACTGTTAAAATTTATAGAAGGCTTCAACAAAGTTTAAGGCCTAGTAATGAAATGCTAAATAGTGCTCAATAAAAGCAAGATACATAAAATAAAAAGTGTTATAAAAGTAGTAATCAAGTTTTAAATAGCCAACAGCAGGATAAATGTAAGTATATATAAACATTAAAGATGGATAAGAAAGTGCAAGGCAATGTTAAAAAATGCAAGACTTGTAACTGAATATCTATAAAAGACATGCTTGCTGAAATATTTACAAAAGTCTTGCTATGCATAATGTTTAAAAAATTCTGTAATGTGCTAAAAATCATAAAAAAATAAGCATGTTGTCAAATAAGAGCACATTTACTACAAGTTATATTTTCATTTTATTTACTTGGACTTACTAATATCCATAGATATCAATAGTTTTTCATTTTTAATTTGTTCATAGGGAGTTTAACTTTTTTTTATTGAACTCCAGTGGAAATAATAGTATTGTTTTATTTTTACAATATATAATATACAAAACTCTCTTGTTGAACTCCAGTTCTTTATGTAAACTTCTGTTTAAATTTTTTACTGCTTGCTTGCATTGATTGTGATTTTTTTTATGTACTTTTAAGACATTTATTTATTATTATACTCTAATTTAGCCTCATCTAGTCTCACTGCTCTGGAACAAACATCTGCTCTAGCCCAAATAATTTAGAATCTCAATCATAAGGTATTTTAATCTGTTTATAAAATTTAACTTAAGTATTGTAAGTATTTATTTTTATTTTTAAACAACTGCAAAGTAAATAAGAGTTGTTTTGCAGCAAACATGCTAAATCATGCAAAAATCTGATAGATATAAGCAGATTAATTTAGAGGGAAATAGTACATGCATACTTGTTATATTTTATTTGAATGCCTAAGATGTATTTTAACTTACTTAAATTTGAAATCCTGAATTTAGCAGATAGTTAATTCTTGAACTTTTGCAAAATTACAAGGCTTTTTGTAGTAAGGGCCATATTAACAATGTATACCAAAATTAGTGTAACAATTTCACTGTCTTTTTTCAAAATGTAAAAGCAGTCATTTATTTAGCTTTTTTTAAAACTAGCTTTTAATATAACTTCATTGAACTCAGTCTTATATTGCTATCTTGCTTGTTTCAGCCTATATAGAGACTTCTTCAACTTAGCCACTGTTTTTATTTTCAATAGTCACTTCCTCAAGTATTTTCACATATAATTTGTCTTCAAAGTGAAAATAGGCTACTACAACATCAACTTGGTGTAGCTTTCAGTTTTTACAAGCAACAATGAATAATAAAGTCTGCAGGATAGTGAACTTTGCTATAAAAAAGAATGTTTCAGTGAAATCTTGATCATCTACTTGAAAAAAGCCTTTTGTAACAATTTGAGCTTTAGAGTAGTTTTTTAAGAAATAATCTTAAACATTTTTCAAACATTAACAATAAAGTTAAGCATAGACTTAGAAACCATGAGGAGTGGTTTTAGAGCTAGATTTTAGCAGATGTTAATAAAGAAAACAGCAGAAGTTGGTGTTTAGTGTTGAAGCAAAAGCAGTATGTTCATTTTTTTTATGCTAGAATAGCTAATTTCTCTGCAAATAGTGAGGTTTCATGTATTTCAAATTCTGCTAGATTTTCAGAACTTTTATCTTCTATAAAGCATACATTTTTTGATGTAACTAGTTTGTTAATTTCAATATCTTCTAGTTTGTAATTTTAAGTTTTATTAGTTTATCAGCCAATCATGCAGCACTTGACTAATGTAACTTTTAGTTTTTCTCCATGCAATTTATTTGAAATATTAGCATATGCAACTGATTCAAAAATCTGAAGATGAGAGATATCTGGCTTTTTGCCAGTCTGCAAACTTAATGCAAAAGTTGGTAAGTAGCTTCACATATAGACAGCATATATGAAAATGCTTCACTTTGATAGCAAAGATTTATTGAAGCTGTGTGTAGCATGCATTGCAGTATTTTAAAGAATATAGCTATTTCATTTTTTTGTGAATAAATTTATTTTAACAACAAAACTTGGTAAAAAATTTTTTTTTTCTAATAAAATAGTCTCTACATTTGAATGTATTCATTTTAACTTAAGTCCAAACTGCCTTTTAAATATTGCAATAATGTTCTGCAATGCAGCACTAGCTAGCTTCATTCTTTGACTCTTAACAGTTGACTAACCAATTGTAAATTAAAAACTGCTTTCAACAATGACTAGAGTGTAATGCATTCCTGTCTCGTTGAAAACAAGCAAAGCACAGGAGATAGAAACTGTCACTAAATTTGAAGTCTAAAGTCAAAAAGAGTATATTGAACAAAGTAAAAGTTCAAAGTCAGAAAAAGTGAAGACTTCAAGTGATTTATCTACAGTTTATATATTGCTAAACAAGTATATACATGTGAATAAAAAAGAATCACATCAAAAATGCATGTAATAGAAGAAAATCATGAATGTGAAGTAAAATAATGATTATGACATTAAAATGCAGTAGATTGTGCTTTTATGACTTGCTTAAATCCTAGCTGCTGTTCTTAGTCCTTTCTTTATGAATCACATTATTAAGCTTCCAAAGAAAAAATACAATGCTACTTGTTATTGTATGCTGCCTGACTAAACAGACTATTTTCATTGCTTGTTCTTTTAACAATGCTTCAGAGCTTACTTGCCTCTTTCTTAAGCATGTCTTTTTCAAGCACAGCTTTTTATTGTGGTTTTTGTTTTATTTTTATTTCTAAGTTCTGATTTTCTTTATGCAAGGTGCTCAATATTAAAATGAATCTCTTTACTTCAAAACCAATAGCTATATTAAATGCATAAACCAGATTCTAGAACAGTATTTCTATTTTTATTATCATTTTTCTGCTGCTTCTTGCTAAATTCACTTATAATAATACTTCTTACTCTATTACTAGAGTCCTTTTTTTTTGACAA
The DNA here is from genome assembly GCA_017657235.1 of Termitomyces sp. T73sscA. Lineage (NCBI taxonomy): Eukaryota > Fungi > Basidiomycota > Agaricomycetes > Agaricales > Lyophyllaceae > Termitomyces > Termitomyces sp. T73sscA. Next base: position 50,824 of record JAGGAP010000119.1, on the reverse strand, counting down.
CAAAAAATACCTACATTTTAGAATATCTTCTTTTATATCACTCACAAAGTTGCCTAAGATCTTTAATCTCTAGCTTTTCACACTCACAGCTTTTAACATTTTTAATATGTCAAGACTAGCATTTAATAAAATAATAGAAGCCTCAATTGAACTAATAGCATGTGTTATTTATGCTATGCTTGCTGACTGACAAACAGCTTGGAAATATTATTTATTTTATTTTTTTGCTTAGCTTTTTCTACTTGCTGTAGAATTGTTGTACTGTACTTCAAAGCACCCTATAAAAAAAATCATTAATTTACTTACTTTAATAGATGTTAGAATTTTTGTCTCTTTCACAATGAGAATAGAATTTCTTCAAAAACAGCCACTTTCTCATCTTTATTCTATGAATATATGGGAGATAAAGTATTAATGCAGGTGGCCCCAGTCCCATTTCAAACCAGAGACTAATGTTATATGTAAAAAGCTCATATTCAAGTCTCTAAAATCAGAAATTGATCAAAGTCAACAAAGGTCAATGGCCAAACCTGTTCTCTTCATGTTTTGCCTTTAATTTTGGTCTAGCTTATACACTCCTTACTCTACTGTATGAGTAACAAGAAAAACCAGTGAGGCACAAAGCCATTTGGACATCAAAAAAGTGTTCAAGAATTCAACAAAAAAAACACTCAAAGCCTGACACAATCAATTCAGCCTCAAACTCTTTTAAAGAAGCTGATTTTCTTTTGCAACTGGAGAAGAAGCATATGTGTGCAGCTTGTGCTAAGCCATGCTATGTATTGTCAATTGGTGATCATCATATTTTTACCATGCAGGAACTTTCAACTTGGGCTTTCTTTATAGTAAATCTTGTTATCTTGCTTTGCTCTTGGTGAAAGTTTTTTTATTTTAGCATTAATAAAGTCAACATAAGGCTGTGATTGACACACCTCTTAAAGATTTAAAGCTCAAAGATGTTAAAAACAAGCTTTGTAGTATAAAAAAAGCAATACAAATACTGACAACACCTACTTTTGAAAACAGCATGATGCAGACTATGCAACTTCAGATTCAGCAAATGCAACAACAAATGCTTTTTTTCAGCATGTTGACTCCAAATCGCTTTTTTAATCAGATGAACATGTCTCTAAACATTATATTGTCACCACCTTCTACTATTAAGTGCTTTGCCACTGATTTTCCATCACTCAAGAATATGGACATTGAAAATTGGCTCAGAGAACTAAATACCCATTCAACCTGTAGTAAACACTTGAATTATTCTCAATTTGTTGAACTTCTTATATTGCATGGTATTATCAAGTTAAGTAATGTTGTGGCCCTATCAGTTGAAAAGCTAATGAAGCTTGAAAGAGAGAAGTTGAATTTTAGCATTGCAAACTGCTTTATCACTTATGCCAAAAAGGATTTTGATAATTCAAAATGTCTTCATTTTAACTAGAAAATATGATAGTAGTAACCCTTTTAGTGTATGCAGCATGTTGATATTACATATATTTACAATGCGGATAATAATATGCACAATTATCAGCTGTAACAAAATAAGTTGCTTCCAATAAATAAATATATACATATATATCATTTTCTTCATCTTCTAAATCATTCTGTCCAAGTTTTCCAGCACATTGCACATGAACCTTAATTGAGGAAAATGCAAGTTTTATTGGATTATAATCTGACAAATATGGTGGAAGAAAAACATAATGCATACTTCTGAAAATCAATGAGTTACAATTCAATAAAAAATAAGACTCATACCACTGCACAATGAAGTCTAACACATGTAGATTCTTATAAATATGTGCATTATTTATGACAACTACAGACTGTAGTTGAGGAAAGGGCTGCATTTGATTCAAAAGTTCCTGCATAAACTTCAAAAAATCTTTTTGATGTAAAGAATTTTTCAACAATTGTAGCATACACCATCTTATTGATCAAAAGTGCAGGCAGTACAAAATAACTAAACAGGTTTTAAAAGTAAATGTACAACAGTTGAAAGGTAAATAATTAGCTTACTATCTGCCACATACAAAGAAATACTTACTTCTTCAAGGCCCACTTTTCACTTATAGCTCATGCTTGATCATGAATTGATGTATGGCAGTCAAAAGAACTTTTATCAACAAAAACCAACTGGTCTGGTTGAAAATGAAGACTAATGTGATAACAAAAAGCAGCACACTTTCTTTTGCAGCATTTCAATGCCTCTTGTGTAAGCTGATAAAACATGTAAATGCAAAAGCTATCAATATATACACAATTTCTTACTTTTTTCAATGTAAACTCACTCTGCTTTAAAGATCTCCAAATAGAAAAAATAGTTGCTGTTACTTTTCAATGGCTTTGCAGAAGCTGCTGCAGCTTATCAAGGTATAAATTTAGTGTGTGTTGTATAAAGCCTTAAATAAACTAAAAGTCTAGATATCTCTGTCTAGCCTGTGAATAAGAAAAAAGGCTTGCATATTTGAATGTCCAGCTTGGACAGTATTTGCTTTTTTCTCCGCATTTTTGGAGCTTAATAGTTTTGAAAAAGAATTGCTATTCTTGTGCAGTATTGTGTCAAAATTCTTTGAATTGTGTGTCAACTATAGCCAGTAAATTTGATGATCTGATCAATGGAACATGTTCAATACATATAAACAATGACATTTTGAAGATCATTAGATAGTCACTAGCCATGAATTATTTTAAAAAACAAAGTCCTAGTATCATGGTGTGGGATAAACAGAGCAAATAAATAAATACATAATCAACAACTTCACACACTGGATTCTTTGCATTAATATTTTATCTTCCACATATTCATAGAATAAAGGTGAAGAAGTAGCCATTCTTGAAGAAATCCTATTTTTACTATGAAAAAGATAGAAATTCTGACATCTATTAAAGTGAGTAAATCAATAGTTTTTTTATAGGGCACTTTGAAGTACAGTACAACAATTCTACAATGAATAAAATTAAGACAATTGGTGCAGTGACTATTGAGATATTGATGTTTGGAGTTTTGACAGGGACAAGACAATATTTATGCATATTGTTGGCCTGCACCAACTATTTTGCAAATAGCAATAAGCAAAAGCTTGATTGTGCTTGCCCATTGAGTGGCAAGAAACTGTTGGCAATATTTTGCAGTAAAGTGTCTAGTCAGCAAGTATGCTAGAAAATTAGAGTTGAGAGTTGGTAGATCAGAAGAGTTGCTAAGAATATGTTGTTTAATGCAAAAGTTTTTAGATATGCTGGCAATTGATTTAGTTTTCAATGCAACAGGTTTGTATTTTTTCATGACTTAAACTTCTTTTCTTTTAGGGTGGTTAGCACTAATATAAGTAGAAACACTGGTAGAATTGTTTATAGAAGTATGCAGTATAGTAAACTCAAAAATAGCAAAGAAATGAGTATTAGCAAAAGATACATACTAGTAGAGACATAAAAAGTGAATACTTTGATGCAGTAAAGTATATGTAAGCAGAAAATGAGTTGGCAACAGTTTGTACATTTTTAAGATTGTTATAAAGATAGGTGTATCAGCACTTGTATCAAGAAGAGAGAGTACTTCAGAGTTAAGGTATGCAGTAGAACAAATATTTATAAAACCACTTTGGTAGTCATATTCAAATGCTAGTGCTACATTTCCATGATTATCATCATCAATTACTTTTTTAATAGTGACTGAAAAGATAGATTTGTCATGGGAAAAAACTGGTGTTTTTTAATATACTATGGATTTTTAGTGCATTGATTACAGTAGTTTCCTTTTAAAAAAGTTGGCACAATGCATCCAACACTGCTGTTGAAGTCACTACTAGTAAGAATAGTTTTGTTGTTGATAGGAGTAGTGACTACTGAGCATGCTAAGATATCAAAGACAATCATTGGCCAAGTAATAAATTATAAGTTGATGAACATGAAATGTATACTAGTTGCCAATAATGCATAGCACAATCTTAGCAAGCCCTAGCAACCTGTTAATAGTATCATTAACAAATTCCATATTTAAAATAATGAAGGAGTCATAGATCAATTCTTGCTCATTAGCAATTTTTGCTGCTATAGAGATGATTTGGCTGCTGCTGTTAATGGTCATTATAATAGATTTTACAAGTAAGTATTGCAGAGTTTTAACTTGAGCCAACAGATTTGATGTAAATTCTATAAAGTTGATAAATGTAGCATTTATAAGCTGGTCAGTTGAGGGAAAATTGTGGTTGGTGGCAAGAGTTGCTGACAGGTTAGCACTAAATTTTGGCAAAGCATTATCAATGTTGTCAATTTTAGCAAGGGCTGTTATTAATAGCTACTTAAATATAACAGCCATTTTTATTCGATTTCTAATATTTAGCACAATGAAGCACAATTCTTCTGTTTTTAAAGTAACCAGAATTGACATTATGTGACTGAATATGTGGTTAGACTTTTTCAATATTAAAAATGGAAGCAGTAAAATAGTAAGCACTAATAAACTCTAAATTGCACTAAGTGCTGTTTAAGTAGACAGCAACTTAATCTTTTAAATTGTAGTAGTTTGCAAGAGTTTCAGACAAGTCCTTAAAACTTTCTATGAAATTGAAAGCTTGTTGGGTATAAACAAGCTATGAATTATCTGACAAGTCACCAAAAGTCAGCAAGGAACACTAAAGTAAAGCAGCAAGAACTAGAAGGTGCTTAGCTACATAGAGCTACTAGATTCTAGCTACAAATGCTAAGTGCAAAGGTTTATAAGCAAGACATTAAAGTGTTGGCAATATAAAATAGATGTGCCTAGATAACATTGTAAAGCTAAAAGACAAGATGCTAAGAAATGAGTGCCAAGAGAAAAGAAAGCATTAAAATGACTTAGAGGAGTAAAGTCAAATCTAAGCTCTAATAAAGATAGTTGTGAGCAGAACTATGTGTGATTTTTCTGTATCTGATACTGCTAAAAATAAAGGTATTTATACAAAATAAAGACAGCAACCTTGTCAAAGTTGCTAAGAGCATAAACAATGCATAAAAGCAATGTATGAGGAAAAGATAGGTAAGATACCATGTATTATACCAAAAACATTGAAATAAAAGAAGATTAAAAATAGAAAGATTAACAAGTCTTTGCAAACTATTATGTCTCAAGGAAATACCATCAAATATATAGTTGCTAGAAGGTTCAATAAAATATTGGTGAAAGACTAGAATTATAAACTGTTGGGCTTAGTAAGCTTTTCTATTATATAGTATTCTAGAAAATTGGTCAAGCATCAAATAGCTAGCTTTGAGTGCTGGAAGAGTTTTATTAAGTATGCAGCATGGAGTATTATTTTCTCCAGCAGCAAAGAGCAAACCAAAGAATGTTGTAGTTCTATTCAGTTTTGTAGGCATTTTTTTGTCAAATCAGACAATGAAAGTAGTGAAATATTTAGAGTGCATTTAAAGATTGTACAAGTTTTTTTTCCCTGCTACAGTATCAAAGACAAATTTGCTAGAAAACTTCTAGACAAAAACTTGCCAATTTAAAAAAAATGAGGTTGTCTGTTGAGATCAAATTAGAGTAGAGCTATGTAATGATGAAGTAAGTTTGACCTAGATTATATTGAAACATTAGATGAGGAAAATGTGCCATTTTTAAGAGTTGCAAAAAAAAGGCTTTGGTTTTTGTATGTCAAGCTTTTTTTCATGTTTAAAGCATTGAAAGGGTAAAGGTTTCATGTTTAAAACAGTAGAAAGGTAAAGAAGAGCTTTTGCATTGTAGTAATGATAGTAGTTGCTCCTCATCTGCTGAAAGGCCTATATTCAAAAAAAATTTTGAAAAGATAGCTGTTGCTTCTAAAAAATAGTTTAAGAGCCTATTCAAATAGAGTATAAGAAGAGCAGAAGTTCTTGAGAGAATAAAGAAGGTGAGAGTCAAAAAAAGAGTTGTTGTTTAGCTAGTCTGAAGCTAAAAAAGGGTTAAGCTGGCTCAGAGTTGAAAAGGAAAAGTCAGAAAAAACTCTGATTGAAAGGGTGCATTCTTTGCAAGTCAATGTGGGGAGGTTACTAGCAAATGAATTTGAGAATTGAAGGTGTCAACAGAGCTAATGCTAGTCTTTGGTGCAGAGAGCTCATCTATGTTGGTCTCTTGGCTTGTCTGTGCACATAATCTGTTTATAATGTCTTTTATACCTGAAAACAGTTAGCTGAACAACTTTGATCCCTGGCTAAACTTTTTTTAAACTCTGCTTTCACTAATAACAACAACTTGTGAGCAACTTTTTGCTTTATAGGCACAAACTAATCAAGGAGACTTCCAGTAGAATTAAAAATTGCTAAAGCAGCATTGAGCTTGTATCATTATCATTGCTTTGTGGCTGGAATAACTACTGAAGAAAGCATTGCTAAGTTGCTATGTTGCATGCACACAAAAGGACTATGCAGTATTTGCAGAGTCTTTAAAATAATGATATGCCTGCCAAGCATTTCACCAACTCCAATATATGCTTAGTGCTCTAAAATTTCTTTTATATCCTCAACTACATTTGTCAGTGCATGAAATACTGCAGCAGTATTTTCTCTGATCATACTCCTATTGACTACTTATCGCCAAATTCAGTTATTCTAGCAGTAAACACCTCATACTTTGCTATTAATTACTTTTTATTGCTATAATTGCTTTGGTTCTATTATTTTTAACAGTAAAGAAGCTTGCTAAGTCATCTAAGCTTGAACTCTATAAGCTTTTTAGAGCTTTTTTAGCACTAAAATGTATTTAATTAGCATGTGCAACCTCATTGTTAAAGTAGATGCAAGATACATTAAAAATATGCTGCAAAATCCTGACATACAGGCTTCTACTAATATGAATAAATAGGTGGTCACTATTTTTATGTTTTACTTTGAACTAATACATGTCAAAAACACTTTTCTTGATGGGCTTTTTAAGCAACCTCCACAACTTGGTGACTCTTCTTCTGATTTTGCTGATGATGAAGACTTTGCCAACTGGATTGATTGACTCCATAAATTTATACACATAATTCAGCTCTTTATCTGCTTATTTTGCACCAACCAATTTTTTGCTGACTCTCTCTTATATTTTATTGTTTATTACTAACCTGAACTATTTGCTACTTGAACCATTTTTTATATTGCCAGCCTAGCTGCTTACAATCAAGAAGAGCCACCAACAATTAAGAGCATGAAAAGCCCCAGCTATTGAAGAAAGGCAAATTCACACAACCTCACTTATAATGCCATCTCACATAACAAAGCCACTGCCAAAAACCATCACTTACAACTGGTTCATTGGCTAGAGTTTAGGATGTTACAAAAGGGAAACACAAATGCTATCACTAAGTGGTTATTTGAAGATGTTATTTGCTGTTGGTGTGTGCTAAGAGAAATAATCACTGACAATGGTGCTTCTATTATCACCCTAGCTTACTTCACTAAAAAATACAACCTCCATCACATTTGCATTTCTGAATACAAAAAATGCACTAATGGCTTGGTTGAAAGGCCTTACTTTAATGTGCAGCAAGCAATTTTCAAGGTGGTTGATGGCAATGAATTACAAGTAATCTACTTAGTATTTTAGTCAGAGCAAGTTACAATTTATAAGTGCATAGAGAGTATTTACTATACTATGCAGCAACTGATACTTACCCACTTCTCTTTACCAACATTGTTGGGGCAACATATTTTTATCTAGCCCTATACAGTATATTCTCAACCTTCAACCTTATTGCTCAGCACATTATAGACTTGCAATGTTACTAAAAAAATTTAGCACACTTTTATGAAACTGTTTTTGCCATTAAGCAGCACTAAAATTTCAAATGGATCCCATTATTTATAACTACAACTTTTGCCAAGAATCACTAGTACTAATGAGAAATTCAAAAATTAAAATCACACATAATAAAAAGATGCATTCATGCTATTGTAAGCTTTTGATAGTTATTTTTAGAAACTATAGAGGTGCTTATGTCCTTTGTGAACTAGATGAATCAGTTTTATATTAATTTGTTGCTGCCTTTCACTTACTTTCTTACTTAATGCAGAAATATATTTTCTTGCTGCTAAATGTTTTTAATATCAACACTACTAAGCTTTATGAATTAGAAAAAACAGACTTTTTTAATGATAATAACTTGCTGCCTGAAAAGAAAGACATTAATACATACACATGCTAAGAATTTTTTTATATATTAGCTACTTTACTCTTTTGCTGCTCATGATTTTCATACATTATAGATATTACTTTTTTTGCTGGACTTTTTATACCTAGCTGCAGTGGCAGTGTCTACTAGCACTTGCCGCCTTGCACAAGCCTTTCTTTTGCCAAGAGTTTTTTGCTATGATGATTTACTAAGCATTTCTTTTAACTTCAAAGCTTGTTGAAGTCTTTTAATTACAGTCTTGCTTCTTACAACATTTCATAAATGCTTTCCTACTTTTATTACTATTTTTTATTGCAACCATTATAAAACATATAAAAAAGTTTAAATTTGCTACAAGTTTACAGTTTACATTTTATTTACATATGAGTTCAAAATGCTTGTAACTAACAAATAGAGTTCAAAATATTGTTCAAAGCATGTCTAAGAGCTATCAAGTGACAAGCTGGGATTGTAAAAGAGAAAGAAGTCACCCTTCTTAATGTGGCTTTCCTTCTACTATTCTAGTATGTTGGCCACATTCTCCAAATATTTTCTCAATACAATTACTATTTGCTTTAGCACATTGGCATGGTGTTGCACTGCTGCCAATTCTGCCTTGATTGCTTCTTTCTTTTTGCCAAACAACTCTAGCATTGCTTGAGTATGTGCTTGCAGATGCTTCAAGTCAGCAGCAGGATAGAGAAGCACTATAGGGTATAGCAACTCTTTTCTCAGCCAGAGTGCATTAGCATCTATGACATGAGGCATAGATGGTGCTGTTCACTGGGGATCAAACTAAAATATTAAGTTCAAACTTAGTTTTTCAAGTAGACAGAAGATTCACTCTAGCAACTATGCACCAATGAGTTGTCCAGTTTCTCAGTTCACATCTAGTGATAGCTCAAGTGTAGCAAAATCCTTGCTGCCTCACTTTAGCAGCCACTTTTACTGTTGAGGAGATTTGGAGCTCCTGTCACTATTCTCCTCTTTCTTGGTCTTTCTTGCTGCATTCTCATTGCTAAGGTCCTCTTGCTGTAGCTTATTTATTTGCATTAGCAAGGAGGCATCAGAAAAGAGCTCTTATAAAAGCAAATATTAGTTATTTCTAAGCAAATACACTAAAAACTCATCTCAAATGACTAGAACCTGCTTTTAGTGTGTTTACTCTTAGTAACACTCTATAGCTACTAGTGCCCTCTTCAAGTCTCCCACCTCTTTCTTTGTTACCTTTGATAATTTCTGAGCTATTCTCACTCTTTTTCTCCTTTTCTCTCCTTTGTTAAGCAAAGGAGAAGTCTTTTGTTTGCCAGCAGCAATAGCCTCCTTACTAGCCTGCAATTGCACCTCCCTTGCTTTGTTCTTAGACTTATCACCTATACCACTAATGCTTGCTGATGCACCATTTTGATGCATTAGCAAAGCCAGATTCTCTGCATCAATAGTTGTGGCTCCACCTGCCATCTCTATTGTCCTTTGCACCTTCATAAATTCATGGGTCTTTCTACTTTCTAACTCTTACTACTCTCTCAAAGTGCACTTAATAATGAAGTTAGGAGCATTGCTATGCTTACAAGTCTCAGCACTATTCATAGTGCAAGCACATTTGAGAGTGCTGCACCAATAGCAAAGGAGAGTATCAGTGAAATACTAGCATCCCTCTAAATTGTCTCTCCAGCATTTGTCATACTAAAACAAGTTAGCCACTAGTTGCCAAAAATGTAATAGCACTACTTATTACTTCATACTAAATCTTAAAGTCCTGCTGCAACTAACAGACTTCTTTCCTTGCATCTCCCTCATCACTACTCCTGCCTCCATTTCTATATCCAATACTGCCTCTTAACAATAAATTGCTAAAAAACTCTTCAACTCCATGTCTGAAAATGTAGTTTGTGTTGGTGCCTGCATCAAGCAGTTAGTTGCTAAAATACCTGAACAAATATATGCATGCTTATTATATATAGTAGGGGCCATTACTTTTGCAAGCTTATTAATAGTTTTAATAATTGCAGCAGGTGAAAAACATGCAAAATCTACCTTTTTTTTTGAAACTATGGACTTCATTAATGAGTCTATTTCTGCTGTTGCCATGCAGACTCTTATGACAACAGCAAGCAACTTTCTGAGAGTGGTTGATGCTAAGACCTCCTTCCTTTTTTTTCCCTTGCTATTAGCATTTATTGTTAGTGCTTTCACTACTAATTCCTTTAGCACACCAATTTTTGCTGCTAATTTCTTCTACATCTACTATTTTTCAGCATTTACTCACTCCTCCTTTACCAACCTTGCCACCTGTTCTACCTTTAGCTGCTCTATATTCTAGCTTACAAGCAGCACTAAAACTTTTTTTTGGCTTCTAAACAATAGATCAAACTATAGCTGTAAAATAAAAAAACTTACATTTAGCAACTAAAGCTCACTAGCATTAGCAAATTTCCAGACAAATATTAGCTAGCTTGTCTTCAAAAATAAAAATAGCAAGAGGCACTTAGAGCTATAGTTAAAAGCTAAAAAAAATGAGTAAAAACTAAAGAACTTATAAAGCAATCAAAGAATGCCAACCAAAGTATGCCAGTGTTGCCAACATAGCTTACTTCATACTAGCTGTGCACCTTCACTTTCTGCTTTTAAGCAACACCTTCCATATATACCTCTAGTCATTGCTCATACAACTACATTACACTTATCACTATTCTCTCTACTGCTTCTGCATTAACACTCTCAATATATGCTAAGAACATATTGGCTTTGGTGACAAATGTGGAGGCAACTAGCCAAGCATCAGCAACACCAAATGGACATGTAGAGAGGATCTGAAAAAACATAGCTAAATTTGGTTAGTAGAAAGAAAGGCTTTAAAATAAAAGGAGGTGGATATGCTAAAAGTTTCAACAGTGCACCAACATCTTTATACTTTTAGTGTTGGTGCACAGACTATAAAAGCACAGCCATGTGACACTTAGCAATTTTGTTGACTGGAAACAGTTAAAATTTCAGTTGAGGAAAAATGATAAGCCTTTTAAAGGTTTTTATGCAAAGAGGACCACAGCTTCAAAATAGTTCTTACTTTAAAAACTTGATAATATTTTTAGATTCTTTTTTATTAACTTCTACTAGCTAGCAATATGCTAATTAACAGCCTACTAATAAGTCATGTGATCAAATCAGCTGTTGCAGAGAAATGTTATTAAAAATATATTATTAAAAAAAGGCTAAGCAAGATGTCAGCAAATTTTGAAACAGTTAATGTTTTCAAGCCATCTATTAAATAGTTAGTGTGACATAAATAATGCAAGCTATCAATCTAGTCAAAGCTTTTAGCTTTTCATTGAATGCTAATTTTATATATCAAAAATAATGAAAGCTGTTAGCATAGAAGACAGTGCTTCAAAAGAGCTAAACAACTTTTGTCAGAAATGTGACTTTTTGGCATGGATATATAGCTAGGAATTTTAAAGTAAGTGGTGCATAGAACAAGCTTATAATCAGAGAAGGTACAACTACAATACTCTATGTGCTGAAAGACTGTCAGGTTCCACTGATTACGGAGACTTTCAACTGCAAGCAGGTTTTTACTAAGTGGATTCAACATTGGAGGAAGTAGTCTCAGATAGAGAGCAAGAGTTCTGGAAGAAGTCCAGAGGGATGAAAGGTGCTTCAAGGGTGCGCAGAGTACCAGGGAATGAGCAGGAGAGAAGCAGGGTTTTAGGCAAAGTCTGAAAGCAAGAGGAATGGAAAGAAAAGTGTGCAAAAGTGAAAGAAAAAGAATCAGGAGACTGAGATGAAGTCCAGGAGACTGAAACGAAGTCTGGGAAATTGAGGTGAAGAGAGAAAAGAGACTTAGGAAGACTAGAAAACTTGGAAAAAAAAGACGATATAAATTGGCAGATGAGTAGACAAGCTCATATGAAACAGAGGTACGACAAAATAACAGCAAAAATAATATCAAAACTCCTATAACAAATCTCTATTTATGAGCTTAAATAGTGAGATCTGAGGCCAATTCGGAGAGATTTAGTCTCTGAGTGTGTTGATTGGAGCCAGTGTGCAGGGCTGTGTACCTGAGGTGTTGAATGGCATCAGGGGTGATCATGTGGGATGTTCAAAGATGATCATGCGGGAGGCCAGGTGATTGGTAGATAGTCGGAGTTAATTGGCGTAGGCACCGGGGTTGATGGGGGATTGATGGGTGGCGTGCTAGGGTGCCTGGGAATTGATGGGTGGCGTGCTGGGGTGCCGGGGTTGATGGAGGATGTGTGCAGGTGCCGGAGTTAATGGAGGATTGATGATTGGCATGCTGGGGTGCTGGAGTTGCTGGACGGAGTTGGTGGAGGATATGTTGATAAGGGTCCTAGTATTCCAATATGATTAGAGAGAACGTGGGGGTCCGGGGCTTAAGGTTGGTGCGGGTGTTGATGCAGGTTGTGACAAAGACATAGTTAAGAACATGAAAGAAGTTTTAGAGCACCAAGCAAATATTGTGGTTATTGGAATGCTTAATAGGCATGCTATTAAAAGTTGCCAATCCTTAAGGCTCTTGATGCTCATGTTATCAATAAAGCTGAGCATGTACTGGGGGATTTCTGGCTATAGAATAAAGGTGATGTCATTGTAAAATATGAGTATAGAGTTGGTTTAGCCCATTGGCAAGATAACTAGGTGCAAAGTGCTAAAAAAAGTCTGGAAGGTGTTAAAGTCATGCAAAGCAGAGTTCATAAGGCATTCATTCATTGTAGTCAATGTAGAAGCTCAGTATGGTGCTACAGATTTTGCTAGCAAAGAACTTTGCAACATGGTCAGAAAAGAGCAGCACACCAAAGTGATGAATAGTAATTCTATTTAGTAGCTGCAAACTATATAAATACTATGAAGATTATCATTTTTCTTGAGAACACAAAACCAACTAGAGTAGTAGGCACTGTTAAAGAATTTATAGACACTGATAAGCCTCCCACAGATTCTTATGCAAAAAAGGCTAAAGACTTAGGATAATTTTTACCTTGAGACTTGGTAATTTTTTTAGATCCTTCCTTATTGACTTCTGCCAGCCAGCAATCTGATTAACAGCCTACTGATGAGTCATGTGATTAAGTCACATGCCTCCATTCTTGCTGTGCTGCTTCTGCTTTGCTGCCTATCATCTTCAACAACTCACAGATAATATCTACTTTTCATGTGCTAAGATCACATGATGTATCACATGTTGAAGTCACAATACTCCCACCTTGTTGTCACCTGCCTCTCACTAAACAGCGAGCAGCCTTCCATGCTTGCCTATAACTTTAGCAACTTTGACAAGTTTGCTGCTCTTATTTTGTATAAATACTTTATTTTTTGTTATTATAAAATACAGAAGAAATTGTACACATTTCTGTCTACAACTATCTTCACCAAAGTTCAAATCTCCAAGTAACTTTACTTTTAAAGTTGTCTTAGCATCTTTTTTTCTGTTTTTTGGTGCCTGTTTTTTGATGCTTCTACTTTTAGCTTGCACAGTACTATTTGAGCATTTCTAGCCTTACCTCATCAATGTCTTGGTGCTTTGCCTATGAACTATTGCACCTAGCATTTACAGCTAGAATTCAATAGCTTTGTATAGCTAAGCACCTTTTTTTTTTTTATTGCTATACTTTAGCATTTCTTGCTGGCCTTTTTTAATGACTGATTACTCATAGCTTGTTTATACTCAACAGACTTCAAACTTCATAGTGAGGTTTCTGAAACTTGTCCAAGGCTTTAGCACAAACTATTTGCTCAAAAAAGGTTAAGTCACTGCTTATTCAGACAGTACTTAGCTTAATTTTGGGTTTATCAACACTAGCTTGAATTTTAGCGCATATAATTTTACAGACCTCATTTTGCAGGTCTGATGATATGGATTTATTGTGTTCAGTCTATAATATATGAAAAATAGTTGAAATTACTACTAATGAAAAGAAATTTGTGCAGAGGCTGCTATGCTCAAAATCCTTCTAAGCAAAAGCTTGATTATACTTGCTCATAAGATTGCTAAGAATATTAAGTTTGTTGGTAGTAAGGAAGCCTATGTTGTGGTCAGCAAGAAACTGTTGGTGATGCTCTGTGATAAAGCATCTAATCAGCAAAAAAGCAAGCAGATTGGAGTCGAGTATAAGTAAATTAGTAAGGGAGTTGCTAAAAATACATTGATGGACCCAAAAATTAAGCTAAGTGCTGTTTAAGTAGGCTGCAACTTAATCTTTTAGCCAGTTAATTTTGCAAGAATTCTAGACAGGTTTCAGAAACTTGCTATAAAACTTGAAGCCTATTGAATATAAACAAGCTATAAATTATTAATAAGATGTTGGCAAGAAATGCTAAAGTCTGGCAGCAAAAAAAGAGAAGTGTTTAGCTATGCAGAGCTACTAAATCCTAGCTATAGGTGTTAGGTGCAAAGATTTATAAGCAAAGCATCAAGGCATTGGCAATATAAGGCTAGAGGTGCCCATATAGCACTGCGCAGGCTAAGAAAAGAAGTGCTAAAGAATGAATGCTAAAAGATAAAGAGAAATGCTAGACAACTTGGAGGAGAAAAGTTGCTTAGAGATTTGAATTCTGATGAAATAGGTATGATTTTTTTCATGTCTAATACTAACAGAATGTAAAGTATTTATATAAAATAAAAACAGCAAACTTGTTAAAGTTGCTAAAGGCATAAGCAATGATTAAAAGTAATATATAAGGAAAAAGTAAGCAGAAAACCATGAATTATATCAAAATTGCAAAAATGAAAGAAGTCCAAAAATGAAAGCATCAGCAAGCAGACTTTTGCTGATGATCAATTTATCAAGCTAGCTGTCGCAGATAAATGTTATCAAAGATATATTGCTAAAAAGAAGCTAAGCAAGGCATCAGCAAATCTTAAAACAATTGATGTTTCTAAGCTATCCATCAGATAATTAGTGTGACATCAATAGCAACAATGGCATTGGCAAACATAAAAAACACCTTAACATCTGAGGACTCCTTAGCAGCACAACAATTGAAAAGAGGGATAATAAACAAAAAAGTGTCAGGAAGATTTTTTTTGATTGGTAAGGATAGGAAAGTTAGCCTGATTAGCAAAATGCTAAAGAGAACAAAAAGGAAACAAAGAGAAGGAAAGCTTAATCAACCAACAGTGCTAAGAAAGCAAGCACAATCAGCAGAAGTCCTAAAGAATGCTTTTGCTATGTTGCAGAGACCAATCACAGTATAAGCAAAAGATGGAGGCTGAAGGATGGCTAAGATAACACAATGAGTGTCATGCTTAACTATCTTATAGAAGTTGGGGGGTGGGCAGAGCAGGCTTAGATGGCAAAGTTGTAATGACAACTTGCAGATGACCTGTTTTAGAGTTAGGCATCCTGCAAGAAGTAGTAGAAACATTCTTTAGAGGTATAAGCATCAACAAAAGACAAGTCATAGAGAGGTTGCACATCAAGGAAAAACAGACAATCAAAACAGTGGGAAAGCAAAAATCTGTTTGAATTTTTCTATTAGAAAAAAGAAAATAATTTTTGTGAGTGGAGACAGGAGCAAAAACAAAGGCACAAGCTCATCAAAGGCCTCTAGCTGACTGAGAGCAGTTAGTATTTGGTGCAAAGAAAGTGTTACACTAGTCTTGAATCTGAAACCAATGGAGATAGTAAAAGCAGTTCCAATATATTTTAAAATGATGAAAACTGTAAGCATAGTTAAAAACTGTAAATAAAAGAAATATACTTTAGAAAAGGTGCATGCTTATAAAATACTCAGCACACCAGAACTGAGGGAGCAAAAGCATTACAAATATCATCAGTAGCATCTAGCTGAGCTGATGGTTGACAGTGGCTATGCTAAGCTAAGATAGCAATCACAGACTAGATTTGTAATCAGCACATTAAACCTTCAGCAATTATTATTTTCTATTTCTACAACTACAACAAAACACATCTCCTTTGCTCTATAAAGACAATTCAATGTCACAATTGTTTTTGTCAAGCAGTCATAGAGTCAGTACTCACTCTTTAAATAGCCTACAAATGTGTATTTCATGGAGCAAGGGTCAAGTTTTGACTTTACTAGTTCTTTAGGTACCTTAGCAAATGCCACACAGCCAAATAGTCAGAGGTGCAACACATCTTGCCTTTTTCCAGACTATGATTTTCCAGTGACAATATTGTTTCTACAAGCTGAAGGAAGTAAGTTTTGGGTGTGGATTTAGGTGGCTGCTGCTTCAGCCCAGAAACTCTTAGATAGGCCACTCTCTGCCAACATGCACTTCATACCTTTGATAATAGTTCTGATGTTCTGCTCAATAAATCCATTTTGCATGTGAGCATAGGGGACAACAGGCTTTATAACAATCTCATGTCCACTACAGTACTTGTGCCATAACTAGTTTAGCCACTCATTTTCAGCATCAATGTGGACCATCAGTAGCTTTTATCTAGTCTGCCTTTCTGATTTAGCATGGTACAATTTGCAGCTAGAGTTGATGTGGCATCCTTTTTGGAGAGATAGTAGGCAGCAAGGCATGATGTGTAGTTGTCAGCAAGTAGCATGAGGTATATCACTCCTCCAAAGGTAGATGCTAGACTCTACAGGTCAATGTGTATACAGTTGTTTGAGTATTTAGCAACTTTGTGTTTTCTATTGTGTGGTTGAGAAGTATGTTTTTTGTATACACAGTCCTTGCAAAGTCTGCTCACCTTGAGACCTTCAGATATTTTTAAACTATTTACTATTTGCCTTTGAAACAGTGTATGAATACTATTTATAGTGGCATGTCCAAATCTCTGGTGCTCACCTATCAAGGTCTATTGTAAGGTGTGTAATTGAGGCAATCAAAGCTTGAGGTTTAGTTTTTTGGCCTGTGTTTAGCATGTCTAGAAGATCCATGCAATTTGTCTCCCTTCTTATGAGGATTTCCTTGCCCAACAATGATGAACCAAAAATTTAGCCAAGTGCTGTCTGAATAGGTGTTGGCAACATAAGACTAGAGGTGTCTATATAGCACAGTGCAAGGACTTGAAGAAATAAAGTCGCTTAAAGATCTGAACTCTGATGTAAATAGTAGGCAAAAATGAATGCATTTTCTTTCTTATGTTATGCTGACAAAAAGTAAAGTATTTATACAAAATAAGAACAGCAAGCTTGTCAAAGCTGCCAAGAGCATAGGCAACAGTTAAAAGTAATATATGAGGAAAAGATAAGTAGGAAACTGTGAATTATACCAAATTTGCAAAAATGAAAGAAGTCCAAAAATGGAAGCATCAGCAGGCCTTTGCTGACCATTACTTCATCAAGCTAGCTGTCATGGAGAAATGTTATCAAAGGTATGTTGCCAAAAGGAGGCTAAGCAAGGCATTGGCAAACTCTAAAGCAGTTGATGTTTCTAAGCCATCTATCTATTAGATGATTAGCATGATATAAATAATGCAGGCTGTCAATCCAATTGAGGCTTCTAGCCTTTTATCAAATGCTAGCTTTAATGTATTAAAGATGGTAGAAGCTGCAAAGCTGCTTGCTATCTGATGAAGAGCAGGCAACAAGGTGGGAGACTTATCATCTCTTCTCAGCTGAAATTTTGACTGTCTTTAGTCAACAAATTGCTAAGTGTCACATGGCCATGCTTCTATGATCCATGCACTGATGCTGGGGGTATAAAGATATTGGTGCACCATTAAAACCCTTGATTCACTTTCCTCTCTCAAGCAACTTCTACAACTAACCCAATTTGACTATGTCTTCTTAGTCTCTTCTCACATCTTCATCTGGCATTGCTGATGCTCAGCTAATCACCTCAACTTTTATTATCAAGGCCAACATGTTTATAGCACAGATTGAAGAGGTTGGTGTAGAGGCAGCGGAAAAAGTAGTAATAGAGAATAATGCAGCTGTATAAATGATAGCTAGCAATCTGAGTAAATGATGTTGCTTAGGATTGTGAGTCAGAAGTGCAGAGTTAGTGTAAGGCAAAGTATGTTGACAATGCTAGTGCATTTTGGTTGGTGCCTTTTAGCTGCTTTATAAGTTTTTTTTTATCTTACTCCACTATTACTTTTAAATCATATCTTAGGCACCCTCTGCTAGTCTTACTTTTGACGACAAGCTAAAAGCAATTTTATTCAGGAAGCTGCTGATGCTGATAAGCTCAGATCACTAGTTGTATGTTTTGTTCTTATAAACTCTGTAGCTATAGTCTGACTTGTCACCTAGAAGTCAAAAAAAAGTCTTAATGCTGCTTATGAATTGAGATGTAGAGCAACTGAAAGCAGAATAGTCAGCAAGGTTGGTCAAAAAGGAGGTGGTGAATGCTGAGAAACAGCAGCTAAGGAAAGAGGCAGCAGCAAGAGCTGGCATTCTAGAAGGAGTGGTCAAGGGACTGTTGGCAACAACTGGTGCTCAAGCTAGAGAGGAGGTTGGTGACAGAGGAAAGGCACAACAGAAGCAGGTCTTAGAGCTAGCTACTTCCAAGCAGTTGCTTGCTATTGCCATGAAGGTCCATATAGCAACAGCATTAGGAACAAACACCTCAGTGAAGCCAACAGCTTCAAAAAAAAAAAGGTAAGCTGGTAATCTTTTTTTTTGCTGCTATTGCTAAACAGTCTTGCAAGAGCAATAGCCTCCATTATGTGGTAAAAGGTTGTTGGTTTAGAAATTCTGGCAACTGATTGCTTGGCACAAGCACTAATGTAAACAAGCTTTTCTAATATAGAGCTAAAAGGCCTTTTGGCAATGTATTGCTAAGAGGCAGTATTGAACACAGGAATGGAAGCAGGGGTAGTGATGACTGAGATGCATAGGAAGAAGTCTGTTGCCCAGAAAGTGCAACAAGACTTTAAAAATTGGTATAGAGTAGTAAGCAGCAATATTCTTTCTTGATGACTGTTGGCTAACTTATTTTAGTGTGATAAATGCTAAAGAAACAATGACCCAAAGGAGTATTGATACCCTACTGATACTCTTCCTTGCTATTAGTATGGAGCCCTCAAGCATGCTTGCACTATGAATGGTGCTAAGACTCACAAGTATGGCAACATTTCCAACTGCATTGTCAAGCGCACATTCAAGTAGGCAGTGAGGGTTAGAAGGGCATAGGAGTTTATAAAAGTGCAAAGAGCAGTGGTTGCAAGAGGCAGGGTTGTGCCCATTGGAGCAGGGAGTCTTGCTTTGCCAATGCAACAAGGCAATGCATCAGCAAGTATGAAGAGTACAAGTGGCAAGCCCAGAAATAAGGCAAGAATATGCAGCCACAGATAAGCAAAGGAGCTGTGGCTGCTGGCAAATAGAAGGCTTCCTCTTCTTTTAACAAAGAAGAGGGCAAGAGAAAGCAGGTGAAGATTGCTGTGGAGTTGCTAGCAGCAGTTGAGGAGGAGATGGGAAATTTGAAGAAGGCACTAGCAGCAAGCAGGGTGTTGCCAGTGGTGAACATGCCTGGAGTAGGTTCAAGTTGCCTGAAGTACACATTTTGTCATTTTTATTTATTGCTAATTGAAACTTGCTTTAGTAAAAGCCTTTTTTCTGGTGCCTCTTTGCTCATGTGAGTAGATAAAACAGGGTAGGAGGGCCTAAACAATGAGGATGCAGCAAGGGAGACTAAAAAAAAGAGGATAGCAACACAAGCTCCAAGTTCCTTGAGCAGTGGGAGTAGCTACTAGAATAGAGTGGCAACAATCCTGCAGCAATTAAGCTGTTGCTGGGTGTCAACAGAGGAAACTTAATGCCTTGATGGTGCATAGTTGCTAGGGTGAGTATTCTATTTTGTTTGGTAAACTAGACTCAATATTTTAGTTTGACCCCTGTTGGATGGCACTGCTTATGCCCTGTATCACAAATGCCAACATGCTCTGGCTGGAAGAAGGGTTGCTGCATCTTGTGGTGCTCCTCTACTTTGCTGCCAACCTAGAGCACCTGCTGGCATGCGCTTGAGTGATGCTGGAGTTGTTTGGCAGGAAAAGGGAGGCAGTGAAGGTGGAATTGGCAGCAGTATAGCATCATCATGCCAATGTCTTGAAGCAAACAGTGACCATGCTGAAGAACTACTTGGAGGATATTGCCAATGCTCTGGAGTGGTAGGAAGAGAACAACATCAAGAAAGGTGACCTTTTTCTCCTTTGCAACCTCAGCTTGCTACTAAATAGCCTTTAGGCATGCTTGAACAATTTTTTGAACAATTTTGTTAATTGCAGACATTTGAAATCACATGTAGACATATTGTAAACCATAGCTTTTGTAACCCAATAAACTCTCTTCTATACATCTGATTGAAGTTGTAATAAGACAAAGGCAAAAATAATAAGAAAAATGTCTATAATGTATAGTAAGAAGCAAGCTTGTAAGTATTAAGAAGGAAAAAAAACTTAGCAAGTAGTGAACTTCAACAAAATTTGATGTAAAGGGAAATACTCAGTAAATCATCATAGCAAAAAACCCTTGGCAAAGGAAAAGCTTTGTGCAAGGTAGCAAGTGTCAGTAGATGCTGCCGCTGCAGCTGGATATAATAAGAGTGTGGCAAAACAAGTAATATCTATAATATATGACCAAATAATAAGCAGCACACCAGAGTAAAGTAGTCAATAAATTTTTAGCATATGTTTGCATTAATCATCTCCTTCTTCAGGCAGCAAGTCATTGTTGTCAAGGAAGTCAGTTTTTTTCAGCTCTCAAAGCTTGGCAGAGTTGATATTAAGGATGTCTGGCAGCAAGGAAATATGTTTTCTCACTAGGTAAGGGAGTAAGCAGAAGGCAGCAACAAGTCTGTGCAAAACTGATTCATCTAGTTCACAAAGGACATAAGCACATCTATAGTTTCTAAAGATAACTACCAAAGAGCCAAAGTAATAAGAATGCATTTTCCTGTTATGTGTGGTTTCAACATTTGAGTTTCTTATCAGTACTAGAAATCCTCAGCAGAAATTGTAATTGTGGATGGTAGTGCTGTGATCAGTTTTAAACCTTAGCGCTACTTGGCACTTGGTGGCAAAGATGGTTTTATGGAAATGCATCAGGTTTTCTTGGCAGTGTTGTAAATCTATAGCATGCTAGGCAATAAGATTAGTAGTCAACAGTATGCTGTTTGAGGCTGGCTGGAGGTATGTTACCTCGATGATGTTGGCAGGAAGGAGTGGGTGAGTACCAGTTGCTGCATAATATGGTGAACACTTCATGCACTTACAAATTGTAACTTATTCTAATCAAAATACTGAGTAGATTGCTTTGCTCCATTGTGACTCATTGCCATTGACTGCTTTAAAAAGGCTTGCTGCACATTAAAGTGCAGTCTTTCAACCAAGGTATTGGCATGTTTATTGTACTCAGAAATGCAAATGTGGTGGAGATTGTATTTCTTGGCAAGGTAGGCAAGGGCTTTTATAATGGGGACACCATTGTCAGTGACTATTTCTTTTAGCGCACTTTAATAGCAAACAACATCTTCAAATAACTACTTAGCAATAGCATCTGTGTTTTCTCTTTGTAAGATTCTAAACTATAGCTGATATACCAAAAAATAATGCTCTTGAATAATGTATTTGAAGCAGCTAGACTTGGGCATATGCATAGAATCAATATATATTTTGCTGAAGAGGGGTGCAGGTGTAGCAACTATAGGCAGTATGAAGAGTTGCCGTGTTTGTTGAATTTGGCAAAGATGGCAAGTCTTGATATACTGTCAGGTTCTGCTGACCACGGAGGCTTAGTCCACTGGGCGAATACCTTACGTGGTGATCACCGTGTCCACAGACACAGAGCACTGGTAGAGCTTGGAGCGTGGAAGACTGAAGCAGGGCGGGGGCGGTGTGTAGGGGAGCGCCGGTAGTGCTGGTGGGTGGACAGGTGTCAGGGAGGGCGGAGGACGAGTGCCAGGATTAGGCACAAGTCCCGGGAGTACAAGAGGATGGAACGAGCGAATGCTGATGAGCGAGCAAGTTCCGGAGTTCAAGAGACGACAGGGCGGGGACTTAGCGAGTTCCGGGGGTGAAATCAGAGACGCAGGGGTTAAGCAGGCCACAAGGGGAAAGGATTGAGATAAGATGAAGGGGAAGGAGACAGGCCAAGATGGAGAGCCGGGGACAGAGGAGTTAAGAGAACTTAGAATAGAAAGAGAGAGAAGAAGCAATTAGATTAGATTAGAGGATGAGACGAGTAGAGACGAGGCAGGGAAATGAGACGAGATGAGTACAGTAAGAAAAAAAGGCAAGTAGAAATAACGAGATCGGGATGCATGAGGAAATGAGATCGAGATGAAACACAACAGAACGATACAGGGTTATGGTAATATCAAGACTAGAGTACTACTTACTACTCTACAACTTATATACTACATGGGAGGTAGGCCCCAGAGTCCAGGCCTGGGTTCCAGTGGTGGAGTGCGGCACTAGGGCTTGGGTGAGATCCAGGGGCCGCATGGGGCGAGGTTGAGACATGTCGCACAGTGTGGAGATCTTGTACTGGAAACGCAGAGACATGCGGTGGCAGGGCAGTAAGGAGGGAGCGGGAGCGGGGCATGGTGGTGCGTGATTGTGATGCGTAATGCATGATAGGGGTCTTGGCATGGGCCGGGGGTCACAGGTGACGCCGGTACTGATGTGGCAGTTACGGCGGTAATGACCGGGGGATGCCACAAGTGGCGGTGGCTGGTGGCGGTGACGGGCGGTGATGGCCGGAGATGCTGCAAGTGGCGGTGGCTGGTGGCAGTGATGGGCGGTGATAGCCAGGGATGCCGCAAGTGGCGGTGGCTGGTGGCGGTGACGGGCAATGATGGGTGGTGATGGCCGGGGGCTGCCAAGGGGGTTGGCTGGGTAGCGGTCTGGGCCTGGGGCAGTCGTGGGGGTTGTTTTGGGAGGAGTTGGAGTCCCGGGGCCGGCGCTGAGTCCCAGGGGTCTGTAGCGGGTCGTGACATATACTAAGTGACATTGGCATATACATGCAGCCATCAGAATTGTTTAGTAAAAGTAGCACATGTTGCAAAAAGACTATGGTGGCCTAGTTTGTCATGCATAGCATGTAGAATTTGAAAGTGACTGTGGGGCTTGATAATCAACTTGTGTGCGTTATCACAATGATGGTGCTATAAACAATCATTGCTAAGGAAAAAGTGAGTAGCATAGCAAATAAAGTGGGAGTACTCATTATTGCTAAGGCTAAGAGGTTGCTTAAAGTCTTCTAGCCAATGTTGAATCAGTTCTAGGCAATGGTCCTCAGCAATGGCTTTGTTAGTATATGGTACAGCAGTATAGAGGTGGTTGTGAAAGTCTTCTCTTAATAGCTGGAGTTCTTTTATAATTTTGACTGTTGGCAATTCCCCTTATTTGTAAATAGTTAGGCTGGTGGTATAAGAGGTAGTTGGAGCAGCAAATAGTTTTGATCTATAAGAGACAATAGGGTGTAGAGGAAAATTGGTAGGAGGCTTATTAGTACAAAGTAGGCAGATGAGAAGCTGAATTATGTGTATAAATTCATGGAGTCAGTCAATCCAATTGGTTGTCAGCAAGATCTGAAGGAGGATTACTAGGTTGTAGAGGTTGCCTAAAAAGCCCATCAGGTCTATAGAAGGTACCCTTGATGTGTACCAGTTCAAAGTGGAATATGAGGATGGCAACTACTCATTTATTCATGCTGGTGGATGGCTGTATGTTAGGATTTTGCAGCATACCTTTAATGTATCTTGCATTCACTTCAACAATAAGGTTTTGCATGCCAATTAGATACATTCTTAGCACCTAAAAAGATTTAAAGAGCCCATAGAGTTCAAGCTTGGATTGGCTATAGCATGCTTCTCTATTATTAAGAGTAATAGAACCAAAACAATTATAACAATGTTGGCAATAGTTGTTGGTAAGGCATTGATATAAAAGTAACCAACAGCAAGATATGAGGTGTCTACCACCAAAATGACTGGGTCTGGTGATAGGTAGTCAATTAGTATAAGGAGTTTAGTGTCTTTGAGCACTTTGACCAAGTCTTGTTGAGCAGCAAGCTGGTCTGGGCCAAATTCAAATGGGGTGTTGGCACACATGAGGTCAATTGAGATGATGGGCATAATGGGCAAAGTTTTTCACAAATATACAGAGTATGCCAACAGTACCCAGAAAAGCATGCATTTTAGAGAGGCCACAACAAGGTCTCCAGTGCTTCATAAGGGCTAAACAACTTTTGTCAGAAATACAACTTTCTGGCATGCATACATAGCTAAGGATTTTGAAATGAGGAGTGCATAAAGCTTATGACCAGAGAAGGTGCTGCTGCAGTACTTTATGTGCTAGAAAACACAGTTAAAGACTTGGAAGAAGTTCCAGAGTGCCAAGCGAATATTGGAATTGTTGGAATGCTTAGCAAGTACATCATTAATGAGTTGCCAATCTTTGGGGCCTTTGGCACCTATGTTATTAATGCAACTGATAACATATTGGGGAATTTCTGGCTAAAGAATGAAGATGATATCATTGTGGAATATAGTCACAGACTTGGTCCATTCCATTGGCAGAGTAATTAGGCACAAGGTACTAAAGGGAGTCTGAAATATAGTAAGATCGTGCAAGGCAGGATCAATAAAATGCTCATTGTAGCTGATGTAAAGGTCTAGCATGGCACCACAGATTCTGCTAGCAAAAAACTTGGCAACATGGTTAGAAAAGAGCAGCATGCCAGAGTGACAGATAGTGACCCTATTTAGTGGTTTCAGACTATGAACTATATAAAGATTACTATTTTTCTTGAAAATGCAAAAATACTTAGAGCAGTAGGCACTGTTGTATGGTTCATAGACGCCAGCCTGAATCTTGGCATGTATGATCTTACAGACCTTGTCTTACAGGCCTAGTGGTATTGATCTATTGTGTTTAGTTTAAGGCACATGGAGGATAGTTGAAATTACTACTAGCAGGAAAAACCTATGCAAAGCTGTTCTCAGAGTCTTTCCAAGCAAAGGCTTGATTGTGCTTGCCCATCAGATTGCTAAGAACATTGAGTTTGTCAATAGTAAAAAAGCCTGTATTGTAGTCAGCAAGTAACTGCTAGTGACACTCTGTAGTAAAGCGTCCAATTAGCAAGAAGGCAGGGGAGTTGGGGTCAAGTGTGGGTAGATCAGCAAAGGGATTGCCAAGGATATGTTGTTCAATGCAGAAGTCTGCAAATATGCTGCTGGCAACTGGCTTAGTTTTTGACATGACTAGCTTGTACTTTTTTTTGACTTGTACTCCTTTTTTTTAGAGGGGTTGGTATCCACATAAGTGGAAATGCTTGTAGAATTGTCTGTAGGAGTATAGAGTGTAGTGAGTTTAAGAACAGCAAGAGAATGAATATTAGCAAAGCTAGCAAGATATATATTAGCAAACACATAAAGGGCAAAAGCATCAGATGCAGTAAGGTATAAATAGACTAGAGATGAGTCAGCAGTAGTTTGTACATGTTTGGAGTCTTTACTAGGAGTAGACGCATTAGTGCTTATATGAAGAAATGGGAAAAGTACTTTAGGATCAAGATATGCAGTAGAAAGAATATTTACAAGACCACTTTGCTGATTATATTCAAGTGCTAGCACTACATTTCCATGATTGTTGTTGTCAATTACTTCCTTGATGGCAACTAAAAAGATGCAAGGTCATCATGCCAGCAGAATTGGTGTTCTTTGATTTACTGGAGATCCTTGGTGCATCAATTACAAAGGCAACCTCTTGGAAAGATCAGCACAGTGTGCCTAACACCACTATTGGAGTTGCTGATAGTAAGAGTAGTCTTGTCGTTAGTAAGAGTGGTGACCACAGATCACACCAAGACATCAAAAGGGCATTCAAGTAATAAGTTGTAGGCTGGTGATCACAATATATGGATTTGCAAATGGAAGGTTAAATCACCAATGGTGCATGGCATGTTTTTAGCTAAACCCAGCGACTTATCAACAATGCCATTAGCAGATTGCATATTTAAAACAATGGAAGAGTCATATATGAGTTCTAAGTTATTAGCAACCTCTACCGCTATGTATATAATTTGGCTGCCACTGTTTACAATAGCTTCTACTTCACTCTTGTTGTCAATAGTCATTATAATAGATCTTATGGCTTGAAAGCCATGTGCACAGGTTAGTATTGCAGGGTCTTGTTCTGGACCAATAAACTTGATGTAAGTTTTAACAGGGTCAATAGAAGTAGTGTTCAAGAGTTGGTCAGTAGAAAGAAAGATATGATTAGTAGTAAGAGTTGCTGGCAAGTTGTTAGCAGTGAATTCTAGCAAGGCATTATTGATTTCATTTGTTTTAGTGAGAGCCATTGCTAATAGTCTCCTAGGCATGACAACTGTCTTTACTTGATTTCTTATGTCTGGCACAATAGAGCATAGCTCCTCTACTAACAGGATGACTAGAGTTGACATTATGTGGCTGAATACATGGTTAGACTTTTCAATGTCAAATATAGGTGCAGTGGGACAATAGGCGCTATCAGTCCTCTTGTTGAGTGCAGCAAAATTTTGCCGGGTAGGAGTAGTATAGCGGTTGAATAATTTAGCATAGAAATAAAGGGGTAGCTGAGCAACAGGGAATTCTGGAGTGCTAGGCACAGGGTTGGCAATAAGTGCAGCAGCAGCTGGTGTTGAAGCAGCAGCAGCTGGCCCAGACATAGGCTTGTAATTTTTAAAAGATTGCTTGGGCTGTTTAATTTTTATGCTATCAAAGACCTGATTTTTTAGTGTGTCAATTTCTTGTTGTAACAAAGCAATGCATTCTTTGCAGAAAAAAGTGGGATAGTCAGTGGCAATGTCAGATGGCAAGACCTTATGAATGAGTTGTTGCTGGAGGGCCTAGTTGGTAGTGGTGCTGGCAGCTGCAGTTGTTAAAGTGTTGGCATTATACTTGCACTATTCATTTACATGTTCCTAGTAGGACTTCAATTCATAGTAGTTGGGGATACTAGCACTCATCAGCATGACAACCTTGCTATTGGCAGCATAGTGCACATGTTCTTGGCAGATGTACTGCTTCAAAGTGGCATAGTGGCCTTGCATTATGGTGTGACCCAGTTTTTTACAGAAGTAGCAGAGGTTGCCAGCACTGGAGTTATTGTTGCCACAGAAAGTGGTAAGGCTGGTGGATATTATAATCTCAATACACAACATGGCATTAGCAATAGTGGTATTGATTGCTGCACTGATAGCAGCATCAACATCTTTTCTTTTGATAGAGGCCTTGGTAGAAGATAGAAATGGGCAGCAAGTGCTGGTGATATTGCTCTAGTGCATGGCATACCTATAGTAGTGTCAGTGCTTTTTAATACTCAATTGCCAGTGTCATAATTGTTGGCTACATTGTATATTTCTTTAGAGTGATGTGTGAGTTCTACAATCTCCAGCTGCCTAGCAATTTGAGCCTATAGCAATGTAGGGATTTCTTCTTGAAAGAGATGTTGTTTTTTGTTTGATATATAACTTACCATTCTAGAGCAGCCATCTAGCAATCTTGGTGAACTCCCTATAGTAAGTAGAAAATGACTCCAGGTTATAAATCCCACTATCAAAAGTGTTTTGAATAAGTTTTTGAAGTTCATCAAGCATATAGCAGATAGATTCTTCAGCACCAGGGTAAAGTCTAATTACTGCAGCCTTCCAGTCAGCATAAGCAGTAACACCTGCTGCAGATGCAGCAGGCAGCTGGCTATTGGCAATAACAGGCACAAAGGTAAATTTTGGCAGACCTGTCCAGGTTTTAGCAGTGTTGTACAATATATATTGGGCAGTATATTCTTTCATTTGGATGTGGTTGGTAATGTTACAGTTGCAAAGGAGGTATTCCAACTCTTTAAAATACTGGAAGAGCTCTCAAGGCTTGGATTCATTCTATTTGAAGATGGAGAAGTAGTTGTGAGGCAGCATACATTGGATGGGTTCCATAGTGGATAGCTTGGCAACACTGATGGTGGGTGAAGGTGTTAAGAGCAGCAAGGGTGTTGAGATGACAGGAGATAGCAACAGATGAGTAAGTAGTAACAACAATAAGCCTTTAAAGAGGTTTTCAAGCAGTGTCAAAGGAAATGGTGGCATCCAACACTGGATGGCCACAAGAAGTAATCTAAGCAGGTGGTCAGAAGGGAGGTCATATTCTAGTAAGCACAGAAAGTCTGAAATGTTGTCAACAGTAAAGTTGGCAATAGCTGCTTCAAGTTTGTCAGCAAAACTATGCAGCAAGGCTCCTGGAAGCTGGGGTGAGCTTGGCTGAGGAATAAAAAGTGAATAGGAAGGACCAGGCAGCTGCATAAGCAAGCAATGCCTAGAGGCTGAACAAGTGACTGGTGAAATTCTGTCTTATAAAACCCTCATAGTGGACTCCAATTTGACGAACTCAAAATTCAGCCAAGTGCTGTCTGGATAGGCTGCAATTCAATCTTTTGGACAAGAGTTCTAAACAGGTCTTAGAAACCCGCTATAAAAATTGAAGCTTGTTGAGTATAAACAAGCTACAGATTGCTAGTTGCCAAGGGATGTTAGCAAGAAATGCCAAAGTTGGGTAGCAAGACAAGGGAAGTACTTAGCTATGCAGAGCTACTAAATCCTAGTCATAAATGCTAGGCACAAAGATTCTGAACAAGGCACCAAGGCATTGGCAACATAAGACTAGAGGTGCCCATATAGTGCAAAGACTTGAAGGAATAAAGTCACTTAAAGATCTGAATTCTAGTGTAGATAGTAGGCAGAAATGGGTGCAATTTCTTTCTTGTATTATACTGACAAAAAGTAAAGTATTTATACAAAATAAGAACAGCAAACTTGTCAACATCACCAAGGGCATAGGTGATGGTTAAAAGTAATATATGAGGAAAAGATAAGTAGAAAACTATAAAACCAAATTTGCAAAAATAAAAGAAGTATAAAAATCCAAAAATGGAAGCATTGGCAGGCCTTTGCTGACCATTACTTTATCAAGCTAGCTGTCATAGAGAAATGTTATTAAAGGTATGTTGCCAAGAGGAGGCTAAGCAAGGTGTCAGCAAATTCTGAAACAGTTGATGTTTCTAAGCCATCTATTAGATGATCAGCGTAACATAAATGATGCAGGCTGTTAATCCAGTCAAGGCTTCTAGCCTTTCATTAAATGCTAGCTTTGACATATCAAAGATGGTAGAAGCTGCAAGTGTGGAAGGCTGCTTGCCATCTGGTGAGGAGCAGGTGACAAGGCAGGAGTATTATGATTTTAACATCATGTGACCTTAGCACATGAGAGGTAGATGTTGTCTGTGAGTTGTTGGAAATAATAGGTAGCAAAGCAGGAGTGGCGCAGCAAGAGTGGGGGCACATGACTTGTCAGTGAGAATATTAATCATCATGTTGCTGGCTGGCAGAAGTTGATAAAGAAGGACTCAAAATATTACCAAGTCCCCAAGGTGAGAACTATCCTAAGCCTTTGGCCCTTTCTGCATAAGAATCTGCAGAAGGCTTGTCAATGGGCTCCTGAACACTGCTTTTTTCTGAGCAAAAATAATGGAGAATCCAGCTGAATTGAACTTTCCAACAAATATAAGGTTTACTGAAAGACCTAGAGTATGCAGGGCATTTTTGAAGACAAGTTTGGCTGTCCCTTCCTTTGTCTTAATAGTCTTTTAAACTGTGCCTTGACTGACAATATAGAATACTGAGTCTTGGGTTGCAGCCTGACTCTGTCTTAGAAATTTTAGCTTGGTGTACTCTGAAAAGTCCTTGTGGTGTACAAAACAGTGGTTGCTGGCTCCAGAGTCTGCAAAAATCAAGATTGGTGCCTTAGTCTGGAATGCTACAGGGTCATTTGGTGCTTGTTAGGCTTGTGCATTATATATTGTTGCTGGGAGGTATTGTGCAAAAAGTAAGTAATTGGTGTGGACTGTGGCATTTGCATTCACCAAGTTAGCCACCAGTGTTGCAAGGGTGGCATTGAGTTTTGCAAGCATGCTTTGCAGTTCCTAAAGTTTTCAGAAAATGTCCCTTTTTTCCTCCCTCTTTTTAATAGTAGTTCTAGATTGTATGTCCTATTCTGCTGCAGTTTGGATTTGTGCAGGTGAGTCTGGGCTTTTGTAATTTTGCAATGCTTTGTAAAGCCATGACTGTCTTCTCCATCTTCTAAATTTTGAGTCACTCCCAGTGTACTGTAAGTCCAGAAAAAAGGGCAGCTGATGTAGAAGTGGCATAGAGGCTAAAGATGATCATATTTGACAATTCTGGGAGTAAGCCAATAACTATAGAGCAGAAAATGATGTCTGTGATCACTGCCTCTTTTTCCACTGCTTTGTTTCATTTCATGCACAAGGTTTTAATGTGTTCAAGAAAGTCTGTGCCTTCTGCTAGCTTAGTAGTTTGAAGCTTGTTTTCTGCTCCTGTCACTGCTAGGTTGAAGACAATCCTGTAAGTCTCAGTGAGTGCTCTCCATGCCTCAGCAGCTGTGCTGTTCATTCTGATTCAATAGAGTTCTTACAATTGTTAATGATGATGCTGATAGTTCAGGCAACTCAATTGTCTCATTTGTCTGTCAATTGTGTCATCAAGTGCCACAACATAGCTTTGGCAGGGGTAGCTGCCTCAGCTGTGTTTTTAGGAGAGGTACTGTCAGGGTCGCTGGTAGTGTCAAGTCTAGGTATGGCCCCTTTGAGGTATCTCCATGCACCACAGGATTGTGCTGCTATCAAGACTCTGTTCTTGAAGATAGCATATTTCATATTGTCATACTGCCCAGAAAAGGTTTGTGGGTTGTGTGTAAATGTAGTAGACATATTGTTATGCTTTTTGAAGCCATATGTGAGCCAATAAAAACTTTATTTGTGTCTAAAATTTGTTTGCAGTGAAAGAGCAAGCAGGGGCTCTATAATCTGTAGAACAAAATACAAGTAAGAACTTCAGAGTCAGACACAATAATGCAGATGGCTGTATTTCACCTGTAGAACAAAATACAAGTAAGAATTACAGATACAATATAAGTAAAGTAATTTGATAGGTAAGAATATATAAGCTTACCCTCAGAGTCAAACATGATAGTGCAGATGGCTGAGGGAAGCTGGTTTTGGGTATGTCTAGTTTTGTACTACAGAAATAAGGTTTGAGTATAAAGAATGATAAATAAAAATTGGCAGGAGAGAGAAAAGTGGTGTGGAAAGAGATGAGTATATAAAAGGAGATTTAGGAAAATCAGGAAAATACTGACAATGGATAGTGCAGTGACATCTATGTCCAACCAGGTACTAAGGAACTACAAGCCATTGTTATAAACAAGAGGCAAGATGCTGCAGCTTGCACTAATAAGATTGGCACATTTGTCCTTAGTATGACCAGATTTAATAGCATTTACAAGATTAGCATCATAGAAACAGACAAGACAGCTAGAGGAGCAGCCCAGAAGTAGCATCAGATGAAAAAAGAGAGTTCATGCCAATGGGAAGGATTGCTCCTACACAAGAGGCAGATGGAAAAGAATCTCTGCAACAGTGTTGACCTTGCTCTTAACATAGACCATCTTGAAATTAAATTGTGACAAATTCCATCCAGTGGGCCTGACAGCAAGAAAGATCATGCTGAGTGTTGAAGTTTAGCAGTGTCTTGTAGTAAGTGAACACCACAAAAAATGCTTCAGAAAAATTAGCATGCCACTTCTAGAGAGCATGAACAATGGCAAACAGTTCCTTTTCATGCACTGGTTAATTTAGTTTGGCACCCTTGAAAGTCTGACTTTCCAAGGTAACAGAACAAGCTAACTCACATGAGTTACCAAAGGACAGTACAGCTCCCAAGTAGAGATTTATAGCATCAGTTGTGATGAAAATAGTCTTGGAGGTATTGAATAGTCAATTATTATGAGGCACTTATGACTAATAACCAGTTATTTGATAGCATTGAAAGCATGCTGATAGTGTGCTATCTGCCTGGAGAATGCCAGATTACAGTCTTGTGTAGTTAGTTTGTGATGGATACTAGTAAACTCAGCAAGTTTAGGCAGAAAGATGGCAATATACTGAACAAGACCCAGGAAGGAGCAGACCTCTCTTGCAGATCCAAGAACAGGCCATGCCAGAATGCAGTCCACTTTACAAGAGTCAGGTTCAATACTCTCTGCAGAGATGTGATGATCAAGAAAATCAATAGAGGTTCAGTAAAAATGGCACTTCTTCAAATTCACAAACAGATGTGCATTCTGAAGTGCCTGGAGAACTTTTGCACTGTTACCATAGTGTTTTTTCAGTGTATCAGACTAGATCACAATATTATTCAGCCAGATATATGTTGCAAATTTGCGAATGTATTCACAAAGAGCAGCAGTCACACATTGTTAGTAAATAGCTAGTGCATTGCAGAGGCTTATGAGCATTACAAGCCACTCATATAAGGTAAACAGAATGGTGACAGCTGTCAACAGTACATGATCCAAATGCATTAGAGTCTGAAAGAATGCATGGGTTAAGTCAATTACTGTAAGAGCAACCTCTGGAGGCTGTGGCTCAGTCACACAGCTGGCAGAGGGAAATCCAAAGTTTCATTGAAAGATATACAAGCAGTACTGTAGTAAATACTCACTTGGCAGAGGAAAATCCAAAGAAAACAAGTCTGGAGACTCCTCAGGCCAGATGTGATGCTTCTGGGGCCTCAGAAGCATGGGAAACAACTGTACAGAACAACAGAAAAAGAATAACCCTAACCTAAATAGTGAAAACTTCAAAAAATTGCCTAAATAGAAAAATGAACATGATTACACAAGCAGGCAGGAAAGCTCCAGTTAGGTAAGCCAGGAAAACTCTGGTTATGTAAGCCCAAAGTTGGCAGTGCTGGGAGGGCCATCTTGTCTGCATCATAACTCAAGAACTAGAGCATCTCAGATGCTGAAAGTACAATCAATGGATAGGTACAAATAGATGGAGGTCCTTGGTAGGGGAGAAATAAGAGTGAGAGAAGAGAGAGGAAGGCAAAAGTGAGGAGTCCCCTGACAATTACTGCAAAGTATTTTCCTTTTGCATAGTTGTGTAAAATATTATTCACAAGCAGAATTGGATGATTGTTAGGAACAGTATTAGCATTGAGGTCATGGTAGTCATTTATTCAATAAGGCAAAGCTGTTGAATCAGCCTTAGGAATAATAAATGCAGGTAAAGCAAACTGGAAGAAGGAAGGATAAATCTGACCTGCAGCAAAATGCTCATCAACCAAGGTTTTCCAAGCATCATGGTACTTCTAAGGACACTGATAAAAGTGGTTCTTAATAGCCTGATTGGTGTTCTTAAGAAAGATCTCTGCTAGAACATTGGTGAGGCAAGTCATTTACATTCACTACAGGTTCAAACACTTTATGAAAATGCTCCTTCATCTTACAATTGCAGTTCAGCAATGTTTGCTCACAGGCCAGCTCCTTGATGTGAGTATGCACCATGGCAACAACATTCACTTTTTCCATGTTTTTGAACAGGCCCAACTTCTCAAGCCATTCAGATAAGCAGCACAGACAAATTTCAATTCTTTAGCAAGTTCCTTGTAGTGACAAAGAGTCTGCTGAAACTTCTTTTGCATAGGTACAAACATGGCAGAGGAGCAGTGGGTACAACAGACTTTAGAAGATTATAGTCAACATGTTCATTGAATACAGTTCTAGCATTTATATTGGGTACAAGAAAACTGGAGAAATGGCAGACTTAGTATCATAGGTGCACACAGAGTTGATGCAATTATAGCTTGTAGCATACAGGAAGTCCATTGGTTATTAGGAGGCAAGACAGACAATTTACAGAAATTGGATAATACATAATACAAGTGATTTCTTTGATCCATTGGAAAGACATTCAATGGTTTATGCATGGAATGGACATGGAGACTGAGCTGGTCAACTAAACCTGTATCAATCAAGGTACAGATAGAAATTGGTTTAGAAACATTAGGCCCATCTACAAAGAATGGCTAGAGAAAATTTTTGACAGTTCAAGGAGTAACATCCATTGATGCATTAGTAAACCCAGACAAATTAGCATCCATCAGTGAAGACAGGCAAATGCAGAAGCACAGCAGCAATAAGCTGGATAGACACAGATAGCAAAGCAGGGGTGACAGCTGCAACAGTCTTGACTGGTGCTGTAGACTTTGAGGTGCACATGTGTTTTGCTTTATGCACATCTACAACAGCTGGAGTGATTGTTTTGTAAGTTGAAGCATCAGAGAACCCATTCTTGCATTTCTTCAACAGATGACCTGCAAAAGAAATGCAGCACTTGAAACAGCCTTTGTTTTTAGCCAGGAGTTTGCATTCATTAGCAGTTAGAGCAGCGAGGCAGTTGAAGAGGTTATGTCAGGGGACTACTCTTCAAGTTCATTCATTCTGATACAATAGCTCAATTTTTGTCTTTTTCAACCTTTTCTGTGTGCTGCTTCTTGCACTTACATAATATGACATTGGGTTTTGCATATGCACAGAGTCTGATGTCATATTATGTGATTTTTCAGTATTCTTTGAAGGCATAGTCCTTTTCTTTTCTTATGTTTTACTTTCATTTCTTTTGTTTCAAATGCATTTCAGCAGCCTGGAGCCATGTCCAAGCCCAGTTTTTCTGGTAATTACATAATATGACATCAAATTTTGTGCATGTGCAAAGTCTGACATCATCTTTTTCATGGTACATCTTTCCATGGTTTATTCTTAGTAGTCAGAGTCCTTAGACTTGTTCTCTTTGGATTTCTTTCTGCCAGGTATGTAGCCATTACTGTATTACTGATTAGTATTCTAATATACTTTGGATTTCCCTCTGCCAGTTGTGTGACTTAGCCACAACTTCCAGAGGTCACTCTTACAGCAGAACAAATGTCTAGCTTTGGTCTGGAAGCTCCTTCTAGCTTGACTGAACTCTCTCTGTTCTTAGAAGTCTCTCTCCCACCAATTTGCTTGTCTTTCCTTTGCTTCTATAATTCAACCAGTCCCTTCAGCCACTCCTTCTAGTGCCTCAGCCTCTGAAGACAATTCCTAGACTTTTCTGCTTGCTCTGAAAGAATAGGTACAGGCCACTCAAGTTTTACTCACCCTCCACACCACTAAATTTGATTTGTTGTACTCTATCAAACTACCAATACTATTTCTTAGATGCTCCAAGCACTCTTAGAGCATCTATCCCCCTCTCCCTCTTTTTGTTGCTGCTCTAGCATCTCCAGTTGCTTTAGCACCACCACTTCTACTTCTACTTTTACCAAAATCTCTTGCCCTGCTCTTCTGAATGCCTATGATAGAGAGCATGCTACAGGCAAGCACTTCTTACAGTCTTGAATCACCTATATCTAGCTGAGTGGCAAGGCCTTCAGTTCTGATGCATTGAAGATTGCATAAGTTCTGTTCTATATAAAGATAAGAGAGCCTCCACTTATATGCTCTGAGTTTTTTGATGCCCTAGAGGCATAGCAAGCTTCACAGACTGGGATGCCTTTGAGAAGAATTTTCAAGCTGAGTTCTTTCTTGTAGACTCAGCTAAGACTGCAGCCCTCTCTCTTTGAGATTTTGCTGAACTGAGTAGAGCCTCTGCTCATCATCTCCCTCCAACTGAAATTTTGACTATCTTCAGTCAACTGCTAATCACATGCAGGATCATGTGCTGTATAGTCCATGCATGGTTGAATAGATATAAATCAGCTGGTGAACTATTGTAGACTTATTTGCAACCTTGCTTCTACTGTTAACCATGTTTTCAAACTAACCATATCCAGCATGTCCACTCCTACTTCTACTACCCCTGCTGAGGCTAATGCCCATCTTGTGGCTTAGATCTTTATTGCCAAGGCAACAATGTTTTTAATGTATATTGAGGATATCAAAGTTGGCACATTGCAGCAGCTAGTAGAAGGAGTGATGCAGTTATACAAAAAATGAGCAGTGCTGTAATTGGCTATTGTCCCATAGCAGCAGAAGAAGGTGAAGTCTTGGTGCATAGCACACTATTTGGAGAATATGGATGCAGAGTGGCTGAAGCCCTTTGCAGCGCTTTTTGTAAGTGTTTTTAACCTGCATTGGCAATGTTGCTGCTTACTGGCAACTAGACTCCACCAAAACCATCTCAGCAGCTGACTTTCAAGAACAAGTTGGTGGACCTTTTGTTTGAAGAGCTGCTAATAATAGTAAGCACCTTCACTGTCTAGGTGAGTTGCTAAGCTGACATAGTGCTTTTAATAGTGGACTGATTTAATCTTGCTTAGCTAACTAGAGGTAGTGGAGCAGAAAATATGGCCAGGTGCCAAATGGCAAGCAGAGCAAGGAGAGTGGCAATCAAGCTTGTCTGCTGAGGAAGAAACACAGGCTTTGTTGGTGGAGCAGAAAGGCATGCTAGAAGAGTTGGCATGGCAGAAAATAACAGCAGTAGCAGGTTCTTGTGATGAATAAAAGGGTAGACAGGAGGAGTTTGAGGTGGAAGTGCCAGCAACTCCCAGACAATTAACAGCTGTTAGTACTTCAGCCTTCATGCTAATGGCAGGAGTTTAAAGGGTAGCAAGAAAGCCCACAAAGGTTTCCAAGAAAAAGGTTAGTTGTGCATAGTTTTCTATTGTCATGTTGCTAAAAACTAGGCTCCCTCATCTAAAGTGGAAGCACCTCACTATGAAGTAAGTCTTTTATCTAAAAGGTGTCTTTTACTTATTTATGCCTGGTTTCAGGTGCTTACCAAGAACACATTTATTGATATGGAGTTGCAAGAGTTGTTGGTAGCATAGTGTGAAGAGGCTGTGTTGGATACTGGTTTGAAGAGTAGCATAGTAATGAGGGAAATGCATGGCAAGCACTTGGTAGTGCTTGAGAAGCAGCACAAGTTCAAAGAGGCTTATAGGGTAGTAAGCACACTTTTTCATACTTCTATTCACTTAGCTAATTTGATGATAGTGCAACAAGTGTTGAGTCAACAATGACTCCAATGCATGCTAGTACTCAACTGCTATACTATCTTGCTACTATTGTGGTGCTCTCAAGCATGCTTGTATCTTGGATGGTGCTAAAACTTGTGAGTAGTGTGGCCTGCTAAACTCCTTGGTTAGAAAGGCCTTCAAGCAGAGCATGTTGGTACAGTGAGTGCAAGCATTTGTAGAGTAGCAGAGAGCAACCATAGCTGGAGGTGGAGTTGCAGCACTAAAAGCCTTGATTTTAGTGTTGCTGACTTGCCCAGAGGGAGAAAATGCTCAAGGAAGCATTGAGCAATGGCATGAGGAACAAGAGCAAGCCATGGCTAGACAAGCTATAAGCAGTGATGAGCCTCTCATAGGTTTTTGTGTAAAAAGAGCTATAACCTCAGGGTAGTCCTCACTTTGGAAACTCAATAATAATCATAGTCCTCCCTTATTGACTTCCACCAGCCAGCAATACGCTAATCAACAGACTACTGACAAGTCATGTGACCAAGTCACATACTCCCATCCTTGCTGTGCCTCTTTTGCCTTGCCACTCAATACTCTAAGAGTCTGCAGACAAGGTCTATTTTTCACATGCCAAGGTCATATAATGCATCACATGCTGAGTCACAACACTCCCATCTTGTCACCCACTGCTTCTGCCAGACAGCAGCCAGCCTCCTATGCTAACAGCTTCTACCATCTTTGATATGTCAATGCTGGCATTTGATGAACAGATGGAAGCCTCAATTTGATTGATAGCCTGCATCATTTATACTACACTTGCCAACTGATGGACAGCTTGAAAACATTATTTGTTCTAGCATTTGCCAATGCTTTGCTTAGTCTCTCTTAGTGACATTTCTCTTATGATATTTCCCTGTGACCACCAGCTTGGTTGATTAATGGTCAGCAAAGGCTTGCCAACTCTTTCATTTTTGGACTTTTTTCATTTCTATAATTTTGGTATAATTCACAGTTTCCTACCTATCTTTTCCTCATATATTGTCACTGAGTGTTGCCTAGACACTTGGTGACCTTTGACAAGTTTGCTGTTTTTACTTTGTATAAATACTTATCAGTATCATACAGAGAAAAATCATACACATTTCTGCCCACAACAATCTTCACCAGAGTTCAGATCTCTAAGCAACTTTACTCTTCTAAGTTGTTTTAGTGCTTCTCTCTCTCTCTCTCTCTTGATGCTCACTCCTTAGCACTTCTTTTCTTAGTTCTCACAGTGCTATTCAGGCACCTTTAGACTTACATTGCCAATACTTTGGCACCTCATCTATGAACTTTTGTGCCTAGCATCTACAGCTAGGGCCTAGTAGCTCCATGTAGCTAAGCACTTTTCCCCTTTGCTACTTTACCTCACTGTTTTTTGCTGACTTCTCTTAGCAACTAACAGTTTATAGCTTGTTTATACTCAACAGACTTTAAATTTTATAGTGAGTTTCTGAGTCCTATCTAGGACTCTTGCAAAACTACTTATTCAAAAAGTTAAGTTGCCACCTACTTAAACAGCACTTAGCTCAATTTTGGGTTCATTAGCAGTCAGCTAGACAAGGAAAAAGGGAGTGCTGCAGGCAAGGGGGCAGCAATGCCTTTCAAATGCAAGACCTCCCCTTTTCTTGACAAAGGCAAGGAGAAGGCAAAGCAGACTTGCATCACAACCACACTACTAAGCATGCCAGAGGACAGGAGATTGGG
This sequence comes from Termitomyces sp. T73sscA, assembly GCA_017657235.1. Lineage (NCBI taxonomy): Eukaryota > Fungi > Basidiomycota > Agaricomycetes > Agaricales > Lyophyllaceae > Termitomyces > Termitomyces sp. T73sscA. The sequence goes on along the minus strand of JAGGAP010000119.1, from coordinate 12,179 downwards.
GAGCTAGAGCATGCACTAGCAGCAAGTCGGGTGTTGCCAGTAGTGCTAGAGGTAGCAGGGCTGAGTCATCTTTGGTGAGTAATGCTTTGTGCCTCTTGAATATTGTTTTAATTTGTTTAGTTGCTTAGGAGTCTTTTTTACAGTGCTGAGCTGCTGATGTGGATTCATTGATATCAGCTGGAGAAGGAGTGGCAGAAAAAGGAGGTGCCTAGGGCATGAAGATAACAATTGGGGCCAACAGTAAGCTATGTTGTCAATTGTGCTAGTTGCTTTAGTAGAGCAGCAAGTGCCATGCTTACACAGAGCTTTTTTCAAATAATAATACAGCAGAGCTAATGCTTCATTAACTAGTTATGGCAAGAGTGAATCCTCTTTAGTAAGACTTAGAAGTAGTAACTTAACAAGTTAGGTTGATTCTTTGTAGATTGCTTTCCTGCACTCTAGAGTCACTAGCAATGATGTTGAGTGGCTGGAGAAGGACCTTTGCCTAGTAGTAGCATTGCATCTCATAGAGGTGCTCTTCTAGTCCCATGCTAGAGCAACAGCTATGCAGCAGATCTTTGACAGAGAGCTAGAGGCAGCAAGGGAGGAGTTGATAGCAGTGTAGTGGTGCTTTGATCTCATGGATTGAACAGTTGAGGTGCTGGAGGACTATTTGGTGGATGTAAATGACATGCTTAATTGGCAAAAGGCCAATAACATTGCTAAAGGAGACTTCTTGCTGCTTGATGATTCTCTGCTGCTCTCAGATTCTTTTCAATCTGTAATGTATTTGTTGAACACTTTATCAGTCATATATATCAAACTTGGTAGCAGATATTGTGTAATTTGGACTTATAGATAATGGAACTTTTATTGAACACTGTTTTTGGAAATGAAAAGTTCTAGCAAGAATGCTTGGGGCATGGAAGTGATGATTGGGGCTGAGAGTAAGCTATGTTGTTAATGGTGCTAGTTGCCTCAGCGGGGCAGCAAGTGCCTTGCTTACATGGAGCTTTCTTCAAATGATGACACAGCAGAGCTGGTGCCTCATCAACTAGTTATAGCAAGGGTGAGTCTTCTTTACTAAGACTTGGAAGTAGTAGCTTAACAAGTTAGGTTGATTCTTTGTAGATTGCTTCACTGCACTCTAGGGTCACTGGCAATAATGTTGAATAGCTGGGGCAGTAGTGGCATTGCATCCCCTGGAGGCACTTTCCTAGTTCTATGCCAGAGCAACAGCCATGTAGCATATCTTTAACAGGAGCTGGAGGCAGCAAAAAGCAATTTAATAGCAGCATAGCAGTGCTTTGACCTGATGAATTAGATGGTTGAGGTGCTGAGTGATTATTTGGTGGATGTGGATGATGCACTTGACTGGCAAGAGGCCAATAACATTGCCAAAGGAGACCTCTTGCTGCTCAATAACCATTTGCTGCCTTCAGACCTTTTTTAACCTGTAACATATTGTTGAACATTTTATCAGTTGTATATATTATTCTTGTTAGCATATATTATATAATTCAGACTTGTAGGCAATTGAATTTTGTTTTGGAACACTTATTTTAAAGATGAGAAAGAAGTCCTAGCAAGAAAAAAAAAGTAAATAAAGTAAGAATAGTGTTTATGAGGTATTGTAAGAAGAAAGGCTAGTCCTGATATCAATAGAAAGGACTTAGCAAATAATGGACTTTAAAGAAAAGTTTTGAAGTTTTAAGGAAACACTCAGTAAATCATCATGGCAAAAAACCCTTGGCAAATAAAAGGCTTGCACAAAGTAGCAGCAAATACTGCTGCTGTAGCTTGATAAGTGGGAGTATGGCAAGAAAATAGTATCTGTAATGTATAAACTAATGAGCAGCAAGAAAGCAAAATAACCAATATTTATAAGGAAATTCTTAGTGCATATATGCATTAATTGTCTTCTTCTTGGAGCAGCAAATCATCATCATTAAAGAGGTCCATTTCTTCTAGTTCATAGAGCTTGGCAGTACTGATATCCAGAACATCTAGTGGCAAGGGAATTTGTTTTTGCACTAGGTAAGAGAGTAGGTGGAAGGCAGCAACTGGTCAGTGCAAAACTGATTCATCTAGTTTACAAAGAACATAAGCACCTCCATGTTTTTTGTAAATAACTACCAAGGGCCCAAGGTAACATGAGTGCATTTTTTTGTAGTAAGTTGTTTCAATCTTTGAATTTTTCATTAGTACTAGCAACCCTCAGCAGAAGTTGTAGTTGCAAATAGTGGTGCTGTGGTCAGTTTCAAACCTTAGTGCTGCTTGGTGCTTGGCAGCAAAGACAGTTTCATGAAGGTGCACCAAGTCTTGGCGACGTTGAAAGTCTATAGCATGCCTAGCAACTAGGTTAGTAGTGGATAGTATACTATTTGGGGCTGGCTGGAGATATGTTGCTTCAATGATGTCAGCAGAGAGAAGTGGGTGAGTACCAGTTGCTGCATAATATAGTGAACAACTCTATGTGCTTGCAAATGGTAACTTGTTCTGACCAAAAAATAGAGTAGGCTGCCTCACTCTATCATGACTTGTTGCCATTGACTGCTTTGAACTGCACATCAAAGTGAGGGCATTCAACCAAGCTGTTAGCATATTTGTTGTAACTGAAAATGCAAATGCAGTATAGATTGTATTTCTTGGTGAAGCAAGGGCTTTAATAATAGGGGCACCATAGTCAGTAATAATTTCTCTTAGCATACTCCAGTGGCAGATAATATTTTCAAATAACTACTTAGCAATAGCATCTGTGTTCTTCTGCTTTAACATTCTAAACTCTAGCCAATAGACCAAAGAACAACATCCTTGAATGCTATACTCGAAGTAGCTAGATTTTGGCATATGCATAGTATCAATATATATTTTGCTGAATAGAAGTGCTGGTGTAGTAACTATAGGTGGTATGAGTAGTTGCCATTGATGAACCCAAAATTGAGCTAAGTGCTATCTGGGTAGGTGGTGACTTAATCTTTTGAGCAAGTAGTTTTGCAAGAGTCCTAGACAGGTCTCAGAAACTCGCTATGAAATTTGAAGCCTATTGAATATAAACAAGCTATGAACCATCAGTTGCTAAGGTAGTATAGCAAGGGAGAGGAAGTGCTTAGCTACACAGAGTTACTAGATCCTAGCTGTAAGTGCTAGGTGCAAAAGTTTATAGGCAAAGCACCAAGGCATTGGTAATGTAAGACTAGAGGTACTCAAATAGCACTGCAAGAGATAAGAGAAGAGATGCTAAGGGATGAGCACCAAGAGACAATGAAGTGCTAAGACAACTTAGAGGAGTAAAGTCACTTAGAAATCTGAACTTTGGTGAAGATAGTTGTGGGCAGAAATGTGTATGATTTTTCTGTGTCTAATACTGATAAAAAGTAAAAAGTAAAGATGGCAAACTTGTCAAAGTTGCCAAAAGCATAGGCAACACTTTGAGGTAATGGACAAGGAAAAAAGTAGGTAAGAGACTGTGAATTATACCAAAAACATTGAAATGAAGAAAGTCTAAAAATAGAAGGGTTGGCAAGTTTTTGCCAACTGTTAATAGACCAAGCTATCTGTTTCAGGAAAATACCATCAGACCTATGTTGCCAGAGAGTTTAGTAGAACATTGGTGAAAGGCTGAAACAACTGATGTTTCTGAACTGTCTGTCAGTTGAACTGAAGCTTCTATTATTTTATTCCCTGTCAATTTGAACATATCAGAGATAGTAGAAGGTGTGGGCATGGGAGGCTGCCCAACGACTTGTTGGGGGAGATAGGCATCTTAGCAGGATGTGTGGTAAGGTGGGTTGGATCAGGTGTTTTGATCTGTGGTTTTGGTGGGATGTTTTGAGGAGTGTCTTTCAGTGGTTTTATTATAGTTGTCAGGTAGAGGAGTAACAGCTGGAAAATTATACTGCATTCTGGTAGCAAGGCTCTGTAGGGTGCCTTGTATGTGCTGAATCAAGTATGGGTTCATCATTTCCTCTCAATTGAAATTTTGATTGTTCTGAGTCAACTGCTAATCACATGTGAAATTATATGCTGTGTAGTTATAAATTGGCTGATGAATCATTGTAGACTTGTTTACAATCTTGCTATTATTGTTAGCTGCATTTTTAACTGACTATTTCTAGGATGTCTGCTCCCACTCCTACTACTGCTGCTGCTGCCAACACCCAATTGCAGCTCAGACCTTTATCACCAAGGCAACAATGTTTTTGATGCATATTGAGAGCATTGAGGTTGGTGCGCCACAGCACTTTGTAGAAGGAGTAATGCAGGTGTATGAGAGATGGATAGCACTATAGTTGGCTGGCATATCCTAGGAGTGAAAAGAGAAGGTGAGGTCTTAGTGCATAGCATGTTATTTGCAGAATCTGGATGCAAAGTGGCTAGAAACTTTTGCTGCATTTTTTGCAAGTGCTTTTGGCTTGTATCAGCAATGTTGCTGCTCATTGGCAACTAGGCTCTGCCAACACCACTTGAACTGCTGACTTTTGAAAACAAGCTGGCAGATCTTTTGGCCAGGGCATTGCTGACAATGGTGAATGCCTCACCATCCAGGTAAGTCATCATGCTGACCTGGTTTCTTTTAGCTATGGACTGACTTACTCTTGCTTAGTCAACTGAAGGTGGTAGAGCTGAAAATGTGGTTGGGCACTAAGCAGCAAAGAGAACAAGGAGAGCAGCAATCAAGCATATCCACTAAAGAAAAAGCATGGGCCTTGCTGGCAAAGTGAGAAAGTGTGCTGGAGGAGTTGGCATGGCAAGAAGCAGTGGCAGCAGTGTGTTTAGGTGATAAAGAAAAATCTGAAGTAGAGGTGCCAGCAACTCCAAGCAATTGGCAGCCATTAGTATGTCAGCCCTCATGCCAACAGCAGGAGTACAAGGGGTGGCAAAGAAGCTTTCCAAAGCTTCTAAGAAAAAGGTCAGTTCCCTACATAATTCTTCTGTTCTTGCCATGTTATTAACAGTTGTCTCAGTTTAAGAAGGTAAAAGCACCTTACTACAAGGTAAGTTATTGACTTTTTGCTAGATTACCTTCCTTTGTTTATTATTGGCTTTAGGTGCCTGTTCAGAACACCTTTATAAATGCAGAGTTATAAAAGTTGTTAGCAGTACAGCAGGAAGAAGCTATGCTGGACATTGGCTTAGCAAGTGATGTTGTAATTGTTGTAATGAGAGAGATGCATGGCAAGCACTCTGTGGTGCCTGAGAAACGGTGCAAGTTCAAAAAGACTTATAGGGCAGTAAGCACACTTTTTCACATTTTTTATTTACTCTGCTGATTTATTTGATAGTGCAACAAGTGTTGGGCCAATAACAATCTCAAGGCATGCTGGTATTCAACTGCTGCACTGCCTTGCTACTGCTGTAGTGCCCTCAAGCATGCCTGTACTTTGAATAGTACCAAGAATTATTAACAGTGTGGCCTGCTGGATCCATTGATTAGGAAAACCTTTGAGCAGAGCATGTTGGTGCAGCAAGCATAGGCATTTGTGGAGTAGCAGAGAGCAGTTATAGCAGATGGTGAAGTCATAGGACTGAAAGTGTTGTCTTTAGCATTGCTGACTTGCCAAGAGGGAGAGAGCACCTAGAGAAGCATTGAGCAGCAGTGAAAGAAGCATGAGCAGGCTGTGGCCAGATGTGCTACAGATGGTCAGCTAAGCAAGGGGCAAGGGAATGTTGCAGGTGATATAGCAGCAACACCCTTCAAATGCAAAACCCCCCCTTTTGCTGATAAAGGTAAGGAGAAGGCAAAGAAGGCACATATCATAACAATGCTAACAAGCATGTCAGAGAACAGAAAGATGAGGGAGCTGGAGCATGTGCTGGCAGCAAGTCAAGTGTTGCCAGTAGTGCTAGGGGTGGCAGAGCAAGTTGTCTTTGGTAAGTGAAGCTTTTTGCTCCTTTGAATGTTGTTCTGACTTGATGGGTTGCCTAGGAGTTCTAGTCACAGTGCTGGGTTGCCAATGCAGGCAGATTTGCTGATAACAGCAGGAGAGAGAATAGTGGAGGAAGGAAATGCTTTGAGTATGGAGATAACAATAGAGGCCAATGGTAAGCCATGTTGTCAATGGCATTGGTTGCCTCAGTAGAGTGGCAAGCACCTTGCTTATATGGGACTATCTTTACATAACAATGCAGCAGGCCTGGTGCCTTGCTGACCAGTTACGGCAAGGGTGAGTTCTTTACCAAGACTTGTAAATAGTGACTTGGTGATTTAGATTGATTCCTTATGAATTGCTTTGCTATGCCTGAGGGTCATCAGCAACAACATTGGGTGGCTAAAGGAGGACCTTTGCCTAGCAATGGCACTGCATTTTGTAGAGGCACTCTTCAAGTTCCATGCCAGAGCATTTGCCATGTGGCAAACCTTTGACAGAAAGCTAGAGGTGGCAAGAGAAGAGTTGATAGCAGCATAGTAGTGCTTTGACCTCATAGATTAGACAGTTGAAGTACTAGAGGACTATTTGGCAAATGTAAATGATGTGCTTGATTGGCAAGAGGCCAATAACATTGCCAAAATAGACCTCTTGCCACTTGATGACCCTCTGCTACTGCTGAATCCTGTTTAACCTGTAACATATTTGTTGAACACTTTATCAGTTATATATATCAATTTTAGTAGCAAATATTGTGTAATTTGGACTTATAGGTAATAGAACTTTTGTTGGACACTGTTTTTAAAAATGAGAAGTCTTAGCAAGAAGGGAAAGGTAAACAAAGTAGAGACAATATCTATTGATGTGAATTTGACTCAGTAATTGTAAATAAAGCTAGTAGTAATATAATAAATATGAAAAGCTTTGTTTACAGTCACAATCAGATCCTAAGCTTAGGAGTTCAAGCTGCACTCAATGCATACTTTTAATAGTGAAATATAATAGTTTATTTGATTTTAAAACTGCTTTTGTTCACACTGAGATGAATTAAATAAAGCTAGGGTTTTAATTCAAATGTAGACTAGTTATTCCCCTAAAGTCAATACACAAGCTCCTGAGCCTAAGAGGTTCACTCTCTGAGGACTCCATGCTGTGGCAAGCTGATTGCTTGCCCTCGGTCCCCAATTCCTCCACCCTTTTATAGCTCTTGCATCTTGCACAGACCAGTTATTGTTTGCATGTGATCTTCCAGTTATATTGCACCTGGTGTGCTCATTGTACACTTGGCATGGTCTTGATGCATTCTGCCCAATGGTTTAGCTGTGTTTCCAGCTAATCCTTTTCCTTATGATTCCTCCTAGCCTCCAATCTTTCTATTCTGCTTTTCTTCTCATCCATAACTTCTTGTAAGTCTTGTGCATGCTAGCGAGTAGAGACAGAGGCCATGAGCAGGTGCAAGTAGCAGTAGTAGTCAAAAACAGAGTTTCTTTGGCTGTGATTGATGCCTCATTAGAAGATCAATGATCCATGATGGTGGACACAGCCATCTATCTGGAAATCATTGAGACTGTGACACCTCTTTCACACTTACTACTGACTGTCTCCAGTCAATCTCAATGCTTCCATACATGCTATTGTCCTTAGACTTAGTTTTTGTTTAACTGCCACCTCTTTCTCTGACCACTAGCTTGTCTAACTATTATCCACTTGTTTAGCCACTGCTTGCATTTTGTTGCTGTGACCCCCTTGCCAAGCTATATTCCCATAATCAGGTGTGCTTCATCTTTCAACTCCTAGAAAGACTTCACAAGAATAACTTTCTTTTTAGATGTATCTGGAAAACAAAATTTTTCTTTCTGTTTTTATTTTCCAATTGCCTTTTTTAAGTCTGTTTCCTTTTCCCCTTCTTTTTACTATTCTTTTGTTTCTATAAAGAATTTCACTCTGACTCCCACTGCACCCCACTGTATGCCTAACAGTCATGCTGCTCAAGCTCCTCCTCTGCAAGTTATCATTTGTACTGGACCCCCTCCAAAACTGTCAACTCCTTCTGTTGATTTTTATGCTCTTATGAAGCAGGCTATAAAGCATGACACAAACCAGACTATTATTGCTATTATGCAATTTCCTCTGTTTACATAGGCCATTTTTAGTTTTTGCAACACTGCTTGTGCTTTTCCTAGTACCCCCACCAATTGTGCAAGATACTTGAGTGAGATTGGTTGGATATGCTCTTTTTATCTTCCTTTTCTTCTTTGTCTCATCACTTTCAGCATTTTGCTAATCAGACCAATTTTGATTGCATTGCTAATTAAAAGGGTCTGGTTGACAAACTGGGCTCTATTGTGCAGCTCCTTGACTGTGCCACTGCTGAGGACTCCCCTGACATCAAGGTGTTCTTCACTTTTGCTAATGCTATTGTCCAAATTGAGGACAATTGTTGTGAAGCCCATCAGAAGACTGAGGAAGAGGTATGCCTTTTTTTCTCTTTTTCTTCCTTTTTCTATTAATATTTCCTCCCCTATTTCTAGTATCATTGTTTGACTGAGCAGAATGTTGATATAATAAGTGCATCTTCTGCTTCTGGTTCAAAATGCAAGGCTAACATGAGTTTTTTTTTCAGCTTCTTCCCTTGCTTTCATTGTGCATTGTATTGATATGCTCTTGATCTCTCTACAGTCACAGGCCAATTCCAAGCCTAAGCCTCACACAAAAAAACCTAAAGTTTATCCAGCGTCTAGTGTGTTTTTCCCCTGCTTTTCTGTCTTTTTTATTTCTTATTTTTACTTTCCTCAGCTCCTCATAAACTTGGCAGCAAGACAGCATTAGCCTTGCTTGCTCAGGTTGATTTGGTCTTTGATGCTGCAAAATTGGCCAACAATTCTTCAGTATCTTAAGACATTCTTTAAAAGCATTGTGATGCAGTTGAGCTCGCTGCGACTCAGCAGCTGTATCAGCTCAACTTTTCTCTGCAGACCTATCTCCTTATTCAGGACCATTGCACCCGTCTCAACAAGGTGCTGGGCTCCTCCAATGTTGACTAAGCCAGATTTTTCCTCAATGCACTCAATGTTTTTTTTGAGGCATGTATCTTTTCTTTTTCTCCACTTATTCCTTTTGTCTTTTATTAACTTAGTTACTCAGTTAGTCCTCAATAATTCAGATGTTGAATTTGCCAATTCTCCTGAGGTTGAACACAAAACTCCCATGGAGCTTTCAGCAACAAATGCATTGTAAACACTAACTCTGCCTTTGCCTCCTTGAGGCATAAATGTTTATACATCTTATACCTTTCTCTTTCCTACTTGTTGTGCCCCCAAATATAATGTCCTTTGTTTCAAAATTGCAGGATACTAAGTTTGTACTCTTTTGATTTTTGAGTTTTACTTTAGTCACTTTCAATTTTCAGTACTATTAGTTGGTAGTTCCAATTCTGAATCTATTAGTTCATGCAACCAGATAGACTCAAATTTAATATCCTTCTCAATATTCTCCATTAGTTTTCATAGTTCTTCCCTGAGCTTGTTCAACTTAGTCAGAGTAATATCTACTTATTGCTCAAGGCTTTCCGACAGCTTTAGCTTTTTATGAGCTTTGTAAGGGACTACTCAAAATGCAGCTACCCGTGTTTGCTAAACTGACCCATCCAGCTCTGCTACAATATAGTTACCTCCTCTAGTCTTAGTAATTATTACTATAGGACCATGAAAACATTTTTGCACTGAATGAGCTTTCTGTAATCATGTTTTTGACCAAGACTAAGTCCAAAGGCTTGAAATTGTAGTCTTTAATGGAATGTTTATGTTCCTCTGCAAATTTCAAAGCCCATTGGAGTTTGTCTTTTCCAACATGCTCCCTCATCTCTTCTACATGTTGGTAGTATTTGGCTAATGCCTGAGCACAATACTCAATTAATTCTTCTGTGTTCAATGGACCTTCTAGTAGATCTACCAACCAAGTAGCTTCTGCCAAGTCTAATAGAATTATTGGGTGCGCACCAGTAACTATAAAGTATGGTGAACAGCCAAACCATTGCCATATAGTTATCCTGTTACTCCACATTACATGGTAGAAGAACCAAAATCATTTGGTTTTGTCTTCACAAGCTTTGAACAAAGCTTGCCTGACATCTCAGTGAGGCCTCTCTATCCTCCTATTTGCTGATGAATTGTATGGTGAGATGGTAATACCTCTAATATTATATTTCTTCTTTAACTAGGCTGTAACTTGTTTGAACTGTCCAGCATTATCTGTGATGATTTCTAAAATACAGCCTCATTGGCATATGACATCCTCAAATAATCATTGACCAATAGTTTTATTGTTTTCTTTCTTCAATGGCCTGCCTTCCATCCAAAATGACAAGGCACAATGCCCATGGACTATGTATTTGCAGCCATTAGAGGCTGGTGTCATGTGCATGGTGTCAATGTAGATTGTCTGGAATATAAATGGAGTGTAGATTACAGTTGGTTTTCTGTTGACTACTATCTTCTGACAAATCTGACAGTTGTGACAAGTCCCAACATACCATTGTACATCTCCATCAATCTCTAGCCAGTAAAACTGCTCTTGTATTAGCATTTTGGTTGCATAGGCTCCTCTGTGCTCTAGCACATCATGAGCTGCCTTGAGCATGTACATTTTTTTGTTAATATTGACAACAAGCTTGTGCTGCTTTTTCAGATTTCACTTGTATAGTTTACCTTTCTGATCAAAGAAGAATTGTCTAGCAAACTTCTTGAACTTCTTCTCTATGTCCCATCCCTTCAGGTCTTCAGGCTCAATTCCTGAGTCCTGTAACCATCTTTTGACAAGTGGTAATAGATTATCCCAGACTTCACTCCCACTGCCTTTTTGGTGGTCCAAGTAAGTCTGAGTATCCTTCACTCTCTCTTTCTGTGAATCTTCTGGCAGCAATGATTTAGATAGCGCTAATATAGCTACTGGATCTATATGGCTTTCAGTGGACTGGCTCATAATGGCTGTCCTCAATTCTTGCTTCTAGGTTCTTGCTTAGTTGAGTTCTTTGCTAAAGTCTGATATTTCAGCAGATACTAATTGTAGATAGCCTCCTCTGGTATCAATCTCATCAGCAAACTCTTCCAATGGTAAGGGCTCCCACTTCTTCTAATCTAATACCTTATTGATCTTATTTGGATATTCAAAGTACATTGACTTTGGTTCATCTATTAACTCTGGATCAACAGGTAGATACTCTTTATCTCCTGGCTGCTTAGGTCTCCTAGACAGCCCATCTACACTAAACATTTTGTCAGGCACATGTTGCAAAGTGAAATGATAGAGGAGTACCTCTTCTATCCATCTTATAATTGTAGCATTTGGTTCTATTCTTGGGTTGCTTAATATTCCTTTCAAGTATTTGGCATCTGTTTCTATCACAAGTTTTCTACTACCAACTAACCAGTATTTATTGGCTTGTAGAGCTCTCATTAGACTAAAGAGCTCTCTTTTTAGTTGAAAAAACCTAGCTTCTCTTTCATTCAAAGTGATGGATCCTAGCTTAGCACATGTGTGCTGCTTAGGATTGCTTGGGTCCTCTTGGAAGATTCCAAAGCCTACTGCCATCCAAAAAGTATCTACCAATAGCACTACTGCTCTATCTGACTCATAGTCAATTGGTTTCAATGGAGCGCTCTCAGCTAACAACTTCTTTAACTCTGCCATTGCTTTTTTTTGCTCTTCTCCCCATATAAAAGGTACCTTGGCTTGGGTTAACTTATTGATGGGTGCAGCAACTCTAGCATAGTTTTTGATAAACATTCTAAAAGTACCACAGGTTCCTAAGAATGAGCATACTTCTGATTGGTTCTAGCAGTCACCCCAACTTATAACAGTAGCAAACCGTTTGGTTTCTGGTTTCTGTCCTTTATAGGAGCATTGATGTTCAACTACTACAATCTCATCTGCACACACCACAGACTTCTTTCCAGAGAAGGTCCCTCCAGCATACTTGATTCTTTATAACACTCTATTCACATTGTGCAAGTGTTCCCATACAAATCTTCTAATGCCTGGATTTTCTGGAATAACTTTTTGTCCTCCATCTGGTAGTTCATATTGGTGAGGTAGTCCTCTTACTAGCACATCATCTATGTATGGCCAAGTAACATGTAGTATCTCATCTTTCAAGATGAAAGTAATATCATCATGAAAGATTGGCACTGAGTTTGTCCAACCCATTGGGAGTGTGACCAATCTTAGAGCCCTAAAAAGCATCTAAAAGGTTGTATAATCCCTTGAGCATATATCCAGCACCCTCTCATCATATCCAACATACAAGTCAAAGATTCCTCCACAAGCCCT
>JAGGAP010000118.1:0-79448 GCA_017657235.1 Termitomyces sp. T73sscA | reverse complement strand
TACTCCAAACGACGTCGTTGCCTGGTTGCAACACAAGCGTCACGGAGCATTTTGTCTTTGTCCGCCTGGCTGTAAAGCGGATTTGATTTTTGTGCTACGCCATCGCGGATATTACCTATGGGTTCTACTGCGCATTGCAGGCCAAGGTTCAATAAACCCACTCAAGGAGGACGAACTTGTCTCGGAATTTGAACAACTCTCCGTAGAAAATTTGTTCCTAAATGAGGATGTACGTCACATATCTTCAATTCAAGCATGATCTCATAGACGAATGATTCGATAGAGTGAGCTGCATGAAAGTCTTTTGAATGCTTTCAAGGCTCTTCCGAATAGCAATCCTGGTCGACCTTCGCTGTTGCGTGTAGTGGCAACTTTTCCTTTGCAACCAGCTTTTCACAGGAAGATCACGGGACCTCCTGTGGCGGTGCTTAATACTGCAACGTTTAAAACTATTACAGAGTCAATACCTCGCGAAGACCTCCTGAAAACGTTGGTGTTAAGTATGCATGATAAAAGATCCTTTGAGTACGCCGACAATGCATTTCTTCTTCCCATCTGGTCACCGCTCTGGAAGGAACGCATTACGCAACGAAATTTACCAGATACTTCAACAGATGCCTCACCACAGAAGGATTTCTTAGATTCATTCAGCGCGTCTGATATGGTCTCTGGTATAGATTCTCCTCCGAAACATGTGCTATACAGGAGCGCGGCACCATTGAAACGAGTGAAGAAAAGTCTCCGGTCAAGAGTTGCGAAATCATGAACGATTTTTTTTCTTGCTTACATCATGTATCTATCCTCGATGTAGCATTGCAATTATCTGTTTCTTGTCGAAGCAAAGCGAGAGCTAAATCAGTTTCCTTGTAGCAAAAATCAGTTACATCGTTGTTTATTGCAATTGATATAATGATTCTACCAAACCAAAACGTTGAATGACCTCTCAACATCTTTGTCGTGGGCCCCGAGGAATACATCATTATGTTGATGACAAACACTTGATATGCGTCTTGTTCCTGACATTGATAACTCAGCGCTCAGCTCAGGTCTCATGTGGCAGCAGCAAAAGAAGACATGCTCAATCATCCCGACGGCGTCAGGTAGCCTCAGACCAATGCTCCGCAAGATACAGTCATCAGCTAGATTCACTGTCGAACACAAACTACAAGCGGTAGAACATCGGACGTCGTAGGTCGTCGTCGTACAAAAAGATGGAAATTGTCGTGTAGAGACGACTGGCGATACAGCAAAAATCCAAGAGAAGTAGATATTAGAAATGCAGAAAACCAGACAAGGTATAAGATGGAGCAGGACGAGGGAATATCCACAGGGTATACATATGGTTACATCGAAGCAACACTGTTCAAGATGCCAACACGGCTAGCAGAGCCGATGCCGCCTTCGTCTGTTTCGCTCCGAAGGATAGCACCAACGTCTGAACCTGATGCCTGGTTGGCAAGCTTGCCCACAACATCGCTCTGCAGCTGCATGGGGACAAATACAACCTTGCTGCCAGATGTCTTGGCCATCGTTTGCACTAAATATAATGTCAGAATTGTCACTACCGACAGATGAGTAGGTAACTTACAAGCCTCGAGCTGCCGGATCTGCATAGCCGCAGGGGAAGCCAAGATGTCAGCGGCCTGGCGCATAAGCCTGGCAGCATCAACCTCTGCACGTGCAGCGATGACCTTGGACTCTCCAATCCTCTTCTGCTGAGCAGCAGAGGAGAGCGACGCGGCGACCTCGGGGCTGAAGATAATATCCTTGATCAAAATTCCCTCAATTGCCACACCCCATTTGTCAGCGACGTCACCAACGATCTCAGCGATCTCATACGCAATTGCCTCGCGTTCGGTGACGACACTCTGTACGGCGCGGGCACCTACGACATGGCGTAGTGTGGTCTGCGCGCGCTCAACAAGAGCCTGACGCAAATCGCTGATACCAAATGCTGCCCGGTATGGGTTGGTTATCTGGAAATAGATGACAGAGTCACTGTCATGAGGACAATGAGCTTTTAATAGAAACCAAGGACGTTAGTCACAATACACACATTTCGACGTTCACATTATCACGAGTGCTGATTGATAAGGAGTCAGCGTGAGTCCAGTAGGTATCATGAGAGAAACTTGACAAACATGACAGTTTGACGGCCGATGGGACTGATCTGGATTTTCACATCCACGATACGCAAAGACTCTGTGCAAACGTTGACATAGACAAGGCCAGGATCGACGGATTTGTAGAATTGGCCGAAACGAGAAACGAGACCAACGGATCCTGATGGGAGGTTTCGTCAGTTTACAAAGTGTGAAGATTGAGTGCGGCGTTGACAAACCTTGTTGGACGTTACGGAAGGGATTGGGGAAGGGGCAGCAGGGAATGGCGCCAATAACTCCTGTACACGTTCCCACTGCTTGCAACATAGATCCATAAACTCCATGCGTGACCTGAAATTCGTGAAAATGAGTCTCACAAAGAAGATTGAAGTACACGTACATCTCCAATACCATGGTCTTGGGCATAAGAGGGCTAATAATCACATATAGAGATGAAACACGTAGGGACTACATGATTCTCACCTGCATCTCACTTCGCTTTAGTGGCTGGACTGTCACTATGCCTCCTCCGCCGGTCCTGCGTGGACCAACTGGAGCTGGAGCATCATCTGTCACTTGATATGAACCTTGAGACGTATACCAAGATGTTGTGTTTGAGGGCATACCATGAGCAGCATGATGGTCGACGACATTGCCGTCACCGTCATCGGACAAGGGAAGTGCTTTAGAATCAACGCCACTATGGGACATCGTAGGGAGTAGTTACTGGCGGGAGGCGAGTGAGCCCTTTATAAGACGTTGAGATTGCACAGCAGTGAAGCTCCTGGAAAGGGACGAAATGTTCTAGTGAGACAGGATCGGCACTACTTCGAGCTCCGCACCGTTGTTCTTCCCTTCACACCACCTGCAGTCCACTGGACAGCCCTGTCATGATGGTACCTTTCCTAATAGTGTGGACATAGTTGGGCAACTCCTAGACCCGAGTGCGCCTGACTCGTTCGGATTCTCGTCTATGAATTGTGACAAGCGACCGTGAGCCGGTCCTTTCCCACACCTCTATCTGTGCTAAGTATATTCCAGACTTTCCTTGTAAATGTGATTACGGATGGCCACTACATGTTTGGCATGTTTGTAAGTGCGGGGATTTGGCCAGGAGCGCGTTCGAAGTGTGAATCCGACCTCAGATTGAGATTGGTTGGTCCAAATGCATGAAGAATGGGGGCATAGCTCAGTTGGGAGAGCAGCAGACTGAAGCCTATCACGTGATATTCTGAAGGTCCCGCGTTCAATCCGCGGTGCCCCCAATTGTTTTGTCTTTATTTACCATTAGCCAGGGACAAGTTTAAGCCAGAAGGTGGCATGTGGACAGGTGTAGGTGTGTACCTGGGCACACCTATGCGGCAAAATGGAGATAAGCTGTGTTGTCTGCGGAAGGCTACATGATACACTATTATGGTCGTAAGGGGAGTTGGGTCCGGTCGACAAGGAGATGAGCTCTGTCGACGATTTTGGCTTGACCGTTCCGCCACTTAACTTTAACGCGGACGGCCAAGTGCGCTCGCCTAACTTGGGACAACACTCATGAGTATCATTTAAGATGATCGAGCAAATGAAAGGTCATCTCAAATTTCAATTCCTGCTTGAGTTACGACGAGTCATTGACTAACAGCGATAACTTCACTAGATCGTGTCCACAACCCAGATTTCTTGAGTATTATCTTTATTCGATATCTATCTCTGGAGATTCGAGTCTGAGTGTCGCTGGGGATGTGTAAAGCAAATTTTCCAGCGCAGCTCGAGGTCATAGATCTTTATACAGGTATTAGGTAGGTATATCGTAGAATTACTCGGGAGGTTCACGCAGGAACGTTGAACGTAACGACCGGTGCAGGACTCATATGTTGCACTCGAGGTTTCTGAAGCCAATCAGAGTCCATGAAGATAAGAAATTGAATTTCACTGACGGATGCGGAAGATTCAACGAACACCGTTAACGAACATGACAATCAAGCCAGTTTGTCGTCAGTGTCGTAATGGTTCAAAATTATGTATGACCAATTTGACGTATGTTCCGGCGTAGAAATAGAATAGCCTGTACGCAGGGAGAACGAAAGCTTTTATGTACGCGGTGTCGCGGGTCATCCTGGTTTCGGACCGAGAGCTTCGTAAATCAATGTTTGGACCATTCCCGGTCCGGCTTCAGTCTGTCCAGTCTCCTAGATTCAAATTCAAATTGTTTAATTCCTCACTCTTTTACATGGCTCCTGCGAAGTATTGGTTATTCAAAGCAGAACCTGACTCACGCGTAGTGAAAGGCAAAGATGTCAAGGTGGGCCCGAGCTGCCTTTTTAGATTTAATCCCTCTCTTCCAGGTCTGACACGAGCTAAGCAAGTTTAACGTGGACGATTTTGAATCTGTAAAGACATCTCCTTGGGAGGGTGTGCGAAACTATGAAGCCAGGAATCTGATGAAAGAGATGAAAATTGGAGACAAGGTGCGTATCGCATTGCATCGCACGTCCTTGGGTATTCCATCCATCTCATCAGCTATTATCATTGATAGGCTTTATTCTACCATTCGAACTGCAGAAATCCAGGTATCCATATTTCTATCCATGTAGCCTTCATGATCACCCTTAAACGCTCTTTGTCTTCAGGTATCGCAGCGTTTGCGGAAGTGGGTGCTGTCACTGCACGCTTTAGGCTCTTCTCATTCAACCTCTAGGTCTCCAAAGAAGCGTATCCAGACTGTCAGCGTACCTTCTAAAATCCTATCCTTGATTCTGGCCTGACAATTCGATCTTTTGACGCGCTCAGACACGGCATGGGACGCGTAAATACCATTTAATCCCCGTTACTTCAGCTCATTTCTGACTGAATATATGTACTGCCTCAAAGATCACACCCGTATTACGACGTGGTATGCCTCGAGATGGTTTAACATTATCACAAAAGATTGATTCAGAACTAGAAAACGAAAAAGGACGATCCAAAATGGTTCATGGTTGACCTGACGTTTGTATCAAGAGCTACACACTTCGTCCCACTTGCCCTTTTGCGTTTCCTCAACGACAAAGATAAATTACCTCCTGAAGTTGACTACATCCGGGAGGATGGATTAAAGGCGTTGAAAGGTCGACCTCACTCTCCACCTCATCGCCTTACTGAGTTTGAAGACTAGGTATGGACCTTGTCGGAAGGGGCCGACTTAGCGTCCAGCGGGTGGAAGAAAGCGCTTGGAAGACTATTGCTTCACTGGCAGAAAAAGGTGGTTGGGAAGAAATGGATCTCAAAGCGAAGGGGAAACGACGAGCGAAATCAACGGCAGCGGTACCAAAATCTGTGCCCGCAAAGAAGTCACATACACGAAAAAAAGCACAGAGCGATGCGGAAAGCGAGGAGAAAGAGGAAGATGACGAAGGTAGTGCTGATGAGGTGCTTCAGGCGAAGCGTGGGAAAAAAAGAAGGGCGGAAGGAGATGAGGATTATTCTGGACCGCGACGTCGAGGTCGAGCAACACGATGATTCGGCTCTGTTGGGACGGTCAAATGGCCCTGTCATGGTTGCCTATCCTTTGTGCATACTCTTTTAGCGAGTTTGCTGTTTTGCTTTTACACTATATGGCACCTGTACTTCAAGTTGATGCAATGTCAAAGGTCTAAGTGACACAGCACGTGCCAATTCTTTTGTGCAATCGTCGCTTCTTGAAAGTTTCTATTGTTCGTTCGTTGCTCTCCAATCTACAATATCGCTCCTCCTGAGATCGGCATCTACAGTAAACCCGTTTTGAGCCCTACAGACAATAGAAAGCTTCGTCTCGGTTTCCGCGAATGGCGTTGAGAAGCCTGAAGTAGTTATTGTCAAATCGTCCCCACATGTAAGCCTGCTTACACTACACTGGTTCGCAAAACCAGAAGCGCATACCGGTGGGACTCGTATTGTAACAAAAGGCTCGTCCTCGTTTCAATCCCATTAACTATCCACTATAACACTCCATCCTAATGGTTATTCAGGTTGACCTGGATACCCCTCCGACCTATTCAGAGACCAGTAGTCCAGAATCTTCCACCTCTCAGATCTTTGAGCCTCATGAAGGCGAAGAGGTACCTCCCTATTCGAATTCTCCTCGTTATTCAGCTGTGTTTGCCCTCCATGGAAGGCCGATTCAGGGTTGTCGCACGTCTCGTCCTTTGAAAACCGAACACTGCTTTGGTCTTCAAAATGGCGGAACTTCATGGGTCCAGTTGAAATGCATTAGTAGGGCTGCATCGTCCTCCAAGACACCGGCATTTGTAGGCGGTGACAATATCGCAGGTTCGATATTATTAGACCTCGCCTCTTCGACTTATGTCTCTTCCATCTCGGTCTCAGTAAGCTTGAAAGCGTTTTCAATCGCTTTTTTAAAAGCTGACATTTTCGCTTAGGTAAAAGGCTGCATTGTCACTTCAGGCACGAACGAAGGATTTAGCACCTTTTTAGACCAAACGCATACTGTGTGGTCCAAGGCGTATGGCAATCCACGACACGCTTCCTCCACGCAAAACATAAAGCACGAAGGGAGCTTAGATCCAGGAGAATATACCTGGCCTTTTACCTTGCCGTTCCCTACGACTTTTGACTATTCCGATGACCTTAGATCAGCCAGAAAGAAGTCTTATCGTACCCCGCAGTCTTTTTCCGAACACGGAATGCCTGCTAGTATTGAATACAGACTCTCCTTGCACATAGGACGTGGCGCGTTACGACCAGATAAAAAGTGCGTAGCCATTCTCCGCAGGAAAAAATTCGTTCTCATTTGCTTCAAGTATCGTGGTGCCCATCATATATACCTCGAAAATCATTCCAGATCCTCCATCATTTCTCCGACAGCTTTCGTATCGTGATGCAAGACCACTGGCAGGTCCTTTGGAAGATCCCGCGGGATGGACAGCATTGCCAGCTGTGACGATATTACATAGCCAGCAACCTGTACAAGTAGAATGTGAAGTGAGTTTATGCACTGTTTTTATGCGATGCCATGCTTACATATCGAAGCTATCTTTAGCAAATCCTGTACGTCGAGGGTGATATACGCAGACTTCAATTATTGATTTAAGATCCCTTTAGATGTGCTATGCTCGAGGCTCTGTGATTCCTTGTTGGCTTACTTTACAAAGCAACGACCCAGAGGGATTGGATGCCTTGGTTGATAGTCAGGCAGTCAAGATTACTCTTCAGCGGCGCGTCAAATACCGCCTGAGGGGTACGCAAGGCAAGGCAATAACTCAAACAACCACAGTCAAACGTGCAGTATGGAGGGCTTCTACTATCGATCATGATCATTCTCCCAACATTCGCGCCTTGCAAGGTGAAATCCATCTATCAAAAAGTCTTCCGTCTACTTCCGATTTTCCTCCCTTCTCAGTCGAAGTGAGTTCATGGCAATCTCTGTCTTTCGCTGGTGTCGTTGACCTCCATGCGCATTAGTATTTGATCAACTGGTTTGATTTTCAATCCCCTGTTTTCCACCTCCAAGAGGGCGTCGAGTCACCTATCTTAAAGCAGGTGATCACGATAGGAACTTTTTCTGCGAGTGGCCCGCGGGTACGGGAATACTTAATGCGAAAGCAGGATGCGCATCCACCATCTTCTCCCTGATGTATATTTATCTACGATACTGAGCCATGTTCCGCGATCTCCTACTAACGGAAATCCATTTGTATCATTAAATACTTGAAGTAACTGTGGTTGCTAGAGCGGCCACTGGTTATAGAAAGTTAGAGGACCTTTCGCTCCGATGGTGGCGCGTGAAAGCGGTCCTTGTAGAAATAATAGAAGCGCAGGTGCGAAGGTTAAGAGGTAGGCGGTCCGGAGCGTGATTCCAGGCTAAGCTAGTACCCTATACTACCCAGCGCTTGTTCTTGATTCGTCTCACCAAGCCATTGATTGTGCTTTGTATGGCCTCTCTGAAAGTCAAAAACTACTAGCCTTCTGAAGACTCTATCCTGATGAAAAGGACTTTCAGATAAACCTAGACTAACTATAACGGGAACCTTGAAACTTGCTATCTTTTGTTGAGCGCGGCAATAAAACGGTCGATGATGTATGTCTCTTGCGCGTGCAGTTTGCATCTTCTTGTATCTCGGCGCTCTATTTCTGTTCAAGGGGCATATCAGGCGAAAAGAGTAATAGAGAAAGGGTGGTTGCATTTGTATGCTCTGCTTCATTGTTACATTCATAGAAGGTACATCCATCCCAAGTCCATATCTAAAACAACTGGATGCAAACTAGTGTTACAAGATTGTCCTTGTCCTGTCTTAAACATGGTATCCCGGAGGATTATCAATTGGCGTTTCTGCAGAAAGCGAAACAGAGGACGACTCCGCACGGGAAGTATACGTCGCTGGAATGATCAAGAGTCAGCTGGAGACAGTGCTTGAGGTAATGGCAACACGTACGCAGTCCATCCTCCTCCTCAGCAGACCTACGCTTCATATAGATCGCACGCTCACGCGTCTTCTCAAGGAGACTAACGAACTCAAACATAGCCCGATCTTTGAAGCGCACTTCAGCTCTCGTACCGGAGCTCAACCCGCCTTCTGCGGAGGGTTTGATCTCGAACGAGAGGTAATTAGAGCCGAAGGTTGGTTGCTCAAATTTGGTAGCGAGGATGGAGTGGAGTGGGACGGAGAGTGAATCAAAGGGTGCGTTGGATGAGTCGCTCGTGAAGATCAACTAAGGGGAAGCGTTAGAGATGATAAAGGCGGAATACAGGAATCCGAGTCAAGAAAGAGAGAATGCATACCCGTTGATCAGTGAGCCACATCTTTCCTAGGGCTTTGAGCTTTCTGCTTCCTCCAGATCCCCCCGCAGTATCGTTGCCTGTGGGTGCTGAATCGGGTATAATCAGTGAAAGATCTACTCCTGTGTCGACAGTATTAATGGTCATCTCGTCTGGAAGGGGGACCGGTGAACGGTTTGGACTAAGCATTGTCCAGTTGAGCGCCATGGTGGCTTGGTTGTAGTGAGGCGGAAACTCAGACTGGGTTGGGCGTCATGATCAGACCCATCATTACGGAACTACTACGGATGCCTACTTGGGGAATGGATGGGGATATACAAAGTGTACAATAAAACCGAACTTATGGATACCTGGCGCAATGGTAGTGCGTTTGACTTCGATTGCGCAGCGGTACACAAAAGGTCGGTTTCAAGTCCTGCTGCGATCATCTTTTTATTTATTTGCCAGCAACCGCAGGCTCACGTGACTTACTTTGAGACGCGTCAAAGCCAACTTTGGTTCTCGCGTCTGTGGCAATGGCGGCAGCGGTGCTTCTCTCGCAACACTCATCCAACCCCCTCGAGGTTGGCTCCTCCGACGTCAGAAACAGGGAATACCACAACGCCGTCCGCCAAGCTCGCCGCAGAGGCCACTTCTCCAGCAGCCTCAGCCCCCTCTCCTCCGACGACCCAATCAATGGGTACGACATGATGAAGGAGTATCATGATCATCTCGCCGAAGTGGTCCCTGCATTGTCTGCAAAGAAGAAGCCCGAGCCCGCCTACATCGATGTCGACGTCGAGATGGCCGAAAGCGACGACCTGATCATACTGCCGCCGAATCCAGCACCGCCGCCCGTGCCTCCAGAACGTCACGTCGAAGAGGTAGACGAAGAGGAAGACGAGGCAGCTCTCGATGGCGAAGGTGGTCTCTCTGAACCAGACGACGTCGACGAAGAGAATACCATTTTACTAAAGTCACACGAGGAGCGTTTTGAAATTATGGAGGAGGTTGCCGACTTGGAGAACAGGATGCCACAGCTTGGTCAAGATTACAAGATTGTGGACCGTCTAGGAACAGGCACGTTTTCGTCTGTCTACAAAGCACTTGATCTTGGATACTATACGAAATGGGACAACGACCCGTGGCAAGGACATCATCCACCGTCTTCCTCAGCATACTACCAGTCCATGCCTAGGCCTAAAAACTCGAAAGTCTTTGTTGCGATCAAACGGATATATGTGACCAGCAGCCCAGAACGTATTCGAAACGAGATATCCATCATGGAGGACTGCAGAGGATGTCGGCATATATCCCAACTCATCACGGCCTTTCGCGTCAACGATCAGGTCGTTGCAATAATGCCATACCACCGCAACGAGGATTTTAGAGTGAGCTTTTGCTCACTTCTTTAACTCTCGTACCGACGCTGGATATTTTACAGGATTACTATCGCGTGCTCCCGATGCATGGCATTAAAGCTTACTTCCGCTGTATGTTTCGCGCCCTACGCGATGTTCACCATCGAGGCATCATCCATCGCGATGTGAAACCTGCGAATTTTCTTTTTGACCCGCGTACCGGCATCGGCACACTCTGCGATTTTGGTCTTGCATCAGTAAGTACTTGAGCCATCTCGACTATTCTTTGTACTCAATGACCTCCATTAGCGCATGGATATTGGCACGCCCTCACTTGGAGCTTGCTTTCATACCGGACCCTCAGCAGAACATCCACATGGGCAAATACACCGCAATATTGCGGGGAGTATCATACGACAGAAGCAACAAATTGCAAAGGAGCGGTGTAAACTACCATCAGAAAAGGTTGGATACCCTTTACAAGATACCAGGTAGACTTAATATTTCGACCGTTGCATCTCATGCTGACACATACACTCGAGGCCAGCGAACAAGGCCAATCGGGCGGGTACGAGAGGTTTCCGCGCACCCGAAGTTTTGTTCAAATGTCTACAGCAGACGGGTGGTATGTTCTTTCCCTGTGCCACTTGATTCCATGCTCATTTAAACCATTAGCTATTGACGTGTGGGCTGCCGGCATCATACTGCTCTTCTTCCTCACGGGCAAGTTCCCTCTCTTCCAGTCAAATGATGACACAGAGGCTCTCATGGAAATCGCCGCTATCATTGGATACAGAGAAATGGCTGACGTCGCCACTCTTCACAGTCAGTTGTGCAGACTTCTTGTCCCACATTCGTGCCTGATCATGCACTCACAGGTCGTACGTTTTGCACAAATGTGCCTAGTGTAGGCAAGCCTATGCCATGGCGCGAATTCATTGAGAAGCAGAACCCAACGCTCTACGACCCTCCAGAGCCCGACCTCCGCTATTACCCCTACAACCAACCCTCTTATCAAGCGCACATCGCGCGCGAGCTCGAACAAAACCGTTCTGTCCCTCCATCCTCATCAACGACCTCCTCCCCGCCATCCCTCTACTTTCCGCGCTCCTCCTCCCCGGACATGCCCAGCGGCGATCCCAGCGTCCAGGACATATCACGTCCGCCATCAGCCGCGTCCCACAGGCACGAGGTGGAGTTAGCCATTGATCTCGCGGAGCAGCTCATGAACCCCTTCTCGACGCGACGTATAACGCCTAGGCAGGCACTCGCGCACGCCTTCCTGCGGGGGGAGGAAGGCGACTTTGATGAGGCGGCGGACGACGACGAGTTCGTGCCGCATTTGTTCGGCGAGGGTGTGTGTGGGCAGTGGCATTTTTATGATGAGACGGGGAGTCCGGCTGTCAAGGTGCAGGTGAGGTGCGAGTGTGCAGAGGGGTGTGAGGATGTGCTTGAGGAGGTTGTGCTTGTTGAGGCTGGGCAGGGACTCGCGATTGGGAGACAGCCTTGTGAGTTCCATCAGGACATGGAGGTTTATTAGATTGTCTCGTCTCTTTGTACTTTAGTTGTTGTATCGATATATTTTGTCTTCTTTTTGAAAATGAGAAGCTGTGCTAAGAATGCTCAGGCTCAGGACTGGCATTCGTTGAATTGACCACAAGTATGATAGTATGACCACTGGTAAAGATGTATAAAATTAATGACCACCGCAGGACTCGAACCTGCAACCTTTTGGTGCCATTTAGCAATCGAAGCCAAACGCGCTACCATTGCGCCAGGTAGCCATGCTAATAGCATTACTAATACGCTTGAGATGTGGTCTTTGCGCCGACGAAAGGCGTCGATCCAAACTGTGACCTCGCCACGAACCACATGCGCCTTTCAGACGAGCTGCGAGACTGGTGTATAGAGTTCGCATCCACCGACGCTTTCCAGCAGACCGCGCCCCTCATCATCCTCGTCCTCATCCCCACTGTCGTATACCTCATTGCCACAAATCTCGGCTCCCTCTTCAGCGACCTCAGGATGGGCCTCGTCTCGTATCTCCCGTGGAACTGGGCTGCGGGTGGCTCTCTATCCTCTAAAGACTCTACGAGGAGCACGGTCAAGAAGAAATCACATAAAGCTGTGCGTTCTAGGGCGGAGCAGATAGCCATGAATGGCATTTCCAGCCATTGTACGTCTGGCTTTTTCCTGTCTACACCGAGTTGGTGTTAAGCTCCCCATCTTTGCCGCAACAGCTTCTGAGACTGGTCCAGACGATGGCTACTATCCCGGACTGGTGAATATTTCTGGTACATATTGTTTCATGAATTCGACCCTACAAGTTTGGTTTGCCTCATTTCCATGTACGTCATCATTCTAACAATTTATTCCAGGCATTGGCCTCTCTATCCTACCTCCAACCACATATCGACACGATACATGACAAGGCAGAAGTCTTGGACGTACCAACACCGGTAATCGATGCACTACAAGAACTTTTCCGACGTAAGTTGCTCACGCATCTTTCTTGGCACTGCCTTACTCACGGGACTTGATAGGTCTGAACAAGCCGAAAGCGTCATACCATTCTATACGACCAATTGAGCTTATCGAGGTCCTCAGTAAACAAAACGAGGGTCGTCCAAGTTCACTATTCAACTCGCGGGAGCATCAGGACGCGCAAGAGCTCTTCCAGTTGCTCTCGGAATGCATTAAGAACGAGATTTCTGCGGTTGACAAAGAGGGCTGCCGAGATAGAGGCTTGGGAGGTCTCTCGCAGGTGTCAGAGACGACCAAAGAGATTGGGAAGAGTGTTTTCGACGGGCTCACGGCCAATCGGCGGAGTTGTGTGGTCTGTGGATACACTGAGGCCGTAATGCACTTTGCCTTGGACAACTGGCAGCTCGCTGTTCCGAGGCTATCAGTAAGTACAGCCCGCTTCTCATAATCTATTCACTCATGATCATTGCAGGCTAGCTGTAGACTTGAGGACTGTCTAGAAGAGTACACGACACTCGAGATTCTCAGGGATTGCATCTGTCAAAAATGCTCTCTGGTCGCCACGCACAAACGGCTTCTCAGTGAACTACACACGCTAGAGGAAGCCACTCGTCCTGAAGCAAATCCGTCAGGATCCAAGAAGAGGCGATTAAAGGATGTGAGAATAATGGAGAGGTGCGTTAAAAAAGCATTGGAGGAAGACCGAATAGAGGACAACCTATCCGGCATCCGCATAGACAAGGTCTTCAGCAAAGCCTCGACCAAGCAAGCCATGATCGCTCGAGTGTGTACCTCTCATACCTCAGTCTTTTCTTCAGCTGACAGCCATCACTTAGCCACCACAAGTTCTCGCACTGCACATAAACCGTTCTGTCCACTACGGCCAATACGCCGCCAAAAACACCGTCCGAGTGATCTTCCCCGAAGTCCTCGACCTAACGCCCTACACAACCTCAGGAAGCCTCTCCATCATCCCCACCTCCGCCATCTCATCTCCACCACCGGCCATACGCCGCTCGACGACGCCCACCCCTGCGTCGTACGCTCATCCACGGAGTCTCTACCGCCTCTCCGCCGTTGTATGCCACTACGGACAACATTCATTCGGCCACTACATCTGCTACCGCCGCCGCCCGCGGAGTGCCGACCTCCCGCCCCAAAAACGCTGGGCGCCTCCACGCCTCGTCGACCCTCTCCACTCCGCCGACGCCGACCACGCCGAACGGCGGTACATTTGGGAAACCAAAGATGGGGAGCGCGAGCCCCCCGTCCCGCCTGGGCGCGGCTGGCTGCGCATCAGCGACGACTCTGTGCGGGAATGCGGGATTGAGGCGGTGTTGGCGGAGGGCGCGGGGGCGTTTATGCTTTATTATGAGCGGGTGGTGATCGTGCAGCCTGCTGGCCCGATATATGCGAATGGCGAGGAGGGGAATGTGTCGGAGGAGACGCTGAGACCTGAGATGAGGGCTGTGGATCTGAACGGGAGCGTAGGGTCGTTGATTACGGAGGTGGGGATTGGGGTCCGGATTGGGTCGGAGGGGTTGAAGAAGGTGGCGGTGGCGAATGGGAGTGCGAGTATAGTGGTGGGTTCGGTGCCTGAGCCGAGGATAGTGAGGAGTGTAGCGGCGGGGAGGAAGAGGAGCTCGAGTGTTGTGCCTTCAGATCGGGAATTGAATGCTATGTCGGTGTCGGTGAACAATCTTAGGCCAGAGAAGGCGGAGGTTCCCCCGTTACTGAATGGCGAGATTCACTCGGTTGTCAATGGGAGTGCTAAAACGAAAGTCTCTGCGCCATCGCTGCTCTCTCCTCAGAAACCTTTACCATCACTACCACCATCACCCGTTGTTCCCTCCACCCCGCTTTTGACGACACCCACTATGAAGTCTACACCTACACCCCCGCAAAAGTCCTCTCCAGCGACGAAAGCGACTTCATCGCCGAAACACTCAAAACCGTCACCTAAGCTGACAGACTCTCCAGCATCACACAAAGCGATGCCGGCCCCTTCGCCGGTTGTCGACCTCAAAGCATAAAGTATAGAAGACCTTCCTTGTTATCTCGCTTCAACTTTGTATCCTTAGGCTAATTTACGTTCATCCATTCATGTCTTCTTCCTTCCTTCATCCCCTCTTAATCGTCTGTTTGTCATTTCCACACCATGCAGTCTTGTACCGAAGTGTAACCAGGAAACCATTCATTGTTCATCGTACTCATGCCTTTTGTCCTTGAGAAGAAAAGATTCATATAGGAATAATACAATCAATCGGGGGGAGTAGATAGGAGCACATCTATACATCATCAGTGACTGTTGTGTAGTATGTACATACTAATGAAGTTTATCCTAAAAATTTTCCTTCATTCATGCCTAGCCCTTGTCCCGCTCCTCGAGCATTAAACGTGAAGATGCAGGTTCCACGACCGCAATCCAATGGGTAACGAGGTTTGTCGCCGAGGATACAAAAAAAATGCAAAAAATGTAGTGGATATTGAGGAAGTAGCAGTGGATGCATGATCGATACCGATTCCTTAGCAGTCCGAGGATATAAGTGTAAATTCATGATCGATCACCAGAGCACGCGACGCTCGACGGTTCGGACTTTGTGAGGCGCGGAGAGACTTGGGCGGGAATACGAGATTGTCCTCCTGAGCCGCGCAACGTACGGTTGGTAGACGTGGTACACCTCGGCACCGTCGAGCTGTACCTCGATGACTTGGCGGCCCTAGAGGGAAGAGAGGACCGGCGTTGGGATTTATCAGAGGACGAGGCGAGGCGACGTACCATGTGGTCAATGTGGGAGCCGATGACGAGGCCCTCCTGTCTGCCTTTCAATCCATGGCGGACAGCGACGATGTCGCCGGGCTAGTGAGGACGAGCAAATTAGTGGTTGTGCGTCGAGAGAGCAGGGGATATGGTACGCACGATAATATCATCGTCGGTGTAGGAAGACATGGGTGGATTGAGCCTTATTCAGCCAGCCGAGGGACTTTGTGGTGATGGCGGTAGAGGAAGCGAATAAACTCTCACAGAAAGGGATTTGAACGGCTTTTAAGGATAAGATAGGCTAGGGACGTCCGGGCGTCTGGATAACGCGAGGCCATGCCTCGAGGTGGCGTCTATCGTCAATAAACAATTTTCTTTGACAATTATGTTCAGCCTTCAATGGACAATCTCACTCGGCTTGCCCCGAAACGCGGCATAGCCTATATCTACTCGTAAGGTCAAGGTCATGGACATATATGTACAATGTTCGATACACTTCATACGTAATTCCGACGGAAAGTCCTCGTGCGAGCCTCGAGGGTGCTGCATTAAATTGAAACAAGGGTCATATCGCGGGATTACCGATAATCAAGTCCATCTGCATGGGTTTGGCAAACCTCCTCTATCAATTGTTGTCGATTGTGCACCCATTGCAAATCACGATGATAATCTAGCCTGGCATGGTTCACGTTGTCGCCGTATGGACGAAAATCAGGACAACATAATGTGCTTGCCCCTGGTTGGCTTGACTGGACGCAAGGCGCGTGGTCTAGTTGTCGCTCGACGAAGCATGGAGGAGTCTGTGGATCAATGGGCTGTCCTTGAATGGAATGTTGGTCGGTGCTTGTTCGCCAGACTGTCAATACATCCCTCAGTCAAATTGTCCCAAAGAAGGAAACGCGAGTGTGTGCAATGGGCCTTGTCGCCTGGGTGCGATGGGTCTGTAAACAGCTGAATTGCCCACAGGCGATTTAATTTCTCCGCCGGCGTCTTCGAAGCTTTGACAGGATGAACTCCAGCCAGCCGCGAAAAACGTCCCACACGCTCCATATTTGAGCGCCATCGCCTTCTATACCCATAACGGAAGATTCGGCACCTACTCTCGCCGCGCTCGGCATGTTCTTGGCGTCTTTCTTGTGAATTCTCTCCTTCAGCGCCAAAAGGATGCTCTCCGCGGAGTCCTCGAAGAGCCTTTCCATCTCAACGTTGTAGATATAATATGGCCGTCGCACTGTGTATGGGGCCATCCCATTGTATTTGCGTACGATGGCATTAAGTTCCTCTAAGGCAACTTGATGGTATGAGTGTTCACGTCGCTCCCATTCTACGTCACGGAAAGCTTTGATATCTCCCAAGGTAAACGTATGGAGAAGAGCAGGAGGCGTGGTTGAGGTTATCATGTTGACAACGCGACGGACCCATGACTGATGGAGGATTTCACGAAAGGTAGTAACCGCGTTATCGAGTTCTTCCTCGATAACATGAAGATCGGAAAGGACACGAAAAGTTGATAACTTACCGCCTTGTACTTCCACCCATGGAGGCACAGCTCCATTTCGTTGCACAATACGATTCATGAGAAACTCTTCTCGAGCAATGAACGGATTAGATTCGTCCATGGATGAGACTAACGGCTTCCCTCTACCCTTGATATTCTGGAATAAGCCAGCCTTGCGAGCTTTCTGATGGGTAGTCAGTCAATGTAGCCAAAGTAGCACTATCGGCAATGCGCACCTCAATTCTGTCCTCGACAATGCTCGTCCACCCTTTCAAGCTTACTGGGTTCATCTGTCCTCCAGAGCCCCCTCCAGAACCTCTGACTCCGAGACGATAATCTAGTGTTGCCTCTTTTGCTCTACCAAGCCTGACACCTTGTTCCAACCTTTTCCTCTCCTCTCTCTCCTTTCTTTTCGCCTTCTCATCAGCAGGCACAGTTCTCGGTAGCGTGTGATGAGCAGGAAGCGGAGGCAACGAAGCGCACTTGATCGACGACGTCGCATGGTCCGGCACCTTGAAGGTGGTATGCCACGGCTGGTGACCCTCTTTCGACGGCAGCAGCGGTTCAGTAGCCCACGAGCCCGTAGACGGCGTCATCGGTTTTACTATCACCTGGCTCTGCGGACGTACTCCCGGGGGTGAAAGCTTGAGTTTCTGGTCCGCGGATTGTATAGCCCCAGTGCGCAGGGGCTTGTACTTGTCGACGAGCATGCGGAGGACAGCGTCTTCTATACGCTCGTCCCCATCCCAGTTCTCGTGTTTGTTCTCTAGTGCGGTGAGGCGGGAAGACTGTTTAGCTCGAGCTTGTTCTTCGGCCTCCTCACGCGCTGCATCTGCGAAAAGCTTGCCGCTCGCTGAACTGTGAGAATGACGATGTAAACAGTTGCATAGCTGTGACCGATGTGGATGTAGATGAGGAATACCAATGAGATGTCGGGCTTTAGAGAACGGAAGTCGCAATTCCATGCAAAGATATCGCGAAGATATCGTCAAACTTCGCGAGCACTCCGGACCGCGGCGGCCCGGCATCGTGGCGCGTGGCGCTGGCTGAATTATATTGTGGAACGAACACGCACGTCGGCGACACACTGACTGATAAAGAGCCAACTTCAATTGATTGAGCTACTGACATTCGACCCATCTAACTCAGCTGGAGGTGTCTGATAACATTTTTGGCACACATCACGCCAGACGCCGACTTTCGAAAAGCAGTGCAATTCAGCAGAGGTTAACATACACCAACTATAATTCATGCAGCGAGAGCAAGGAAGCAAAATTAATCGCTATCGCACTACCGGTCTCGTGTTATGCAACAAGATAAGGGAAATTCATCGGTAAAAAGTTTGAAGTGTCACTTGCAGGTATCTTTTCAGTACTCTTGATGTCTTGGCACTGATCATGGGTTTGTTCACAGACTCAATGGTACAACTTCTGATACTTCATATGAGGTTTTCAGTGTAGTGTGAAGCAAGTCAATTCATATATTGCGTGGAAGTACAATGCACGATATGGCTTTACTGCGTGCCGCACTCACAGTTCACCCGGACCAAACAGCAGGGCCAGGAGCAGTGTAGCTCTGGAGATTGTTGTAGATGTTAATCTGAGAAGTCGTGCGTCAGAAGACTACAATGCCGGTCTCGGAAAATTTCAACGTACAGTGATACCAGGGTCGCTTCCCTGGTAAGCACCGGGCAGGGCAACCTTGGGGGGATTCGCACTTCCACCACTCGTTATATCAACTTGGGCACACCCTTTTACAGAATTGAATCAGCCAGCAGCTCAATAGGTCATACAATAAAAGGACGGACCAATGTAGAATTGAGCTCCTGGGTAGGTTTGTGCCACATGCAATGCGATCTATGGATGTGTTAATATTCTAACATTGGCAACGATAACGCCAAGACGGGCTTACTATTTCAGCACGAAGTAAGTATTGACCAGCAGGGAGAGAAGATGGGATGACGACGCTGTGTTTTCCTACGTGAAGGGATATTAATAAGATACAATTCGATTACCTGAGGAAATGCGATACAAGATCTTACCATTGTTTGTATTGACAACATCAGTCGCCCACAATTGAGGATTCACAGTCAAAAGACCTGAGGAGTAAATCTTGGTCCAGACTTGCCCCTGGCCGTCGAATGATGATGCATCTCCAGGAGCCTTCGCAATATAAACTTGCACCGCGCCTTTGTGTCCCCCGGAAATGGCATCCTCTCCGGTGCGTTGATCGTGTTGGTGCCATTCAAACCTGAGGATAGATCAGTCATGTGATCCCATGGATTGAAAAAGTGTCATACGTGATGTTAGTGCCTGCAGCGATAGAAAGCGTCGAGACGCCCGCACCGCTGAGCCCGTTCACGTTGCAGGTAAGATCGGTTGAGGTGACGTCCGTTACCGGGTTGTTACTGGGTGGGACGCGAATATAATTGTTTTGCCCTTCGTCGACCTACGAGAACTTAAAATGATGAAATTCCATCAAATGAAGAAACCCACCCCGTTATCCCAAATATATTGCATGGTGACTAGATGCACAGTGGTTTAGTAGAGACAACAAAAACTCCCAGAACATAAGAACATACAATGAGCATTGGCGAAAGCCGCCGTTGCGAGCAGAGAAAGAGCTAACTTCATGATGAGGCGTGTCGATATGATTTTCTGCAGAGCAAAGCTCATTTATATCGTCATTCTTAACAAGGGACGCGTGGGAGCTCCTGCCAGTTCCAGAGGTCACAAACACCTAGGGAGTCTCAAGGACGCAAAAATGACGGGACGAACTATCAGCAAGCAACTTCAATCATTGCTCAGAAGTCAGAAGTACACCACGAGGATTTCCATGCGGAGTATCATAGACATCATAGTCAGCAACAGATCAGGGTCACGATGGCCTTTGTGTCAAGTACTGCTGTCCGAGATTGAGGCGGGGGCTATATTTCGGAAATGGTTACAAGGCATTGCGTCACTATGCCACAGCTTGATAGAAGTTTGGTGGAGCCAAGTGAAGATTCTGGAGAACCTCGGAAATCTAGAATATGCGGCAACGCTTAAAAAGTGAATTGAAAGAAGTTTGACAGTTGGCCACAGTTTCGGAAAGTCTTGACATAGAAGTCTCAATGCCAGGCCGCCAGGCCGCCATGCATATCATCACAAGTGGAGCGACATGTTGAAGGCAAGACGTGTTCAAGCTGCAGACAAAACAAACACATCCGTCCAATTATGCTATAAGTACACAACACTCAGTCAGTTGAAACGCAGCTTGGTCCCAGACCCGTGAATTTCAACGTCAAAGCCCCGAAGAGGGTTCTGGAGAACCCTAGCGCACTGACACGATGATACAGAACAGAGATTCCGAATTTCGCGCCTCGTCTGTTGTGCCTGGTTAGGGATCACGCGCGTATGTACAATACATACACAGTGGTCTAAAAACGCAACTAAATTACCACAATCCCTATAAAACGGGATACAATATACGCAGCTGATTTGAGCCGAACTGAAAGAATAACCCATATCATGACTAGATCTACACGCCAACCCTGATGACCACCCACCTTTTTTCTCTGCTGACGAAAGAGTAGAGGCAAGCAGAGGTGCCTTTTTTGCGGGGAAAGAGGGAGGGATGGGTAGCTCAAGTTGATTAAACAAAATGAAGAAAGCCGTAATCAAATTATCCGGGATTGTTTGACCGCTTGCTCAAGAGAAATTAAATCTAGAAGCTATGGTCGACTTGAGATTATACATTCTTATGATTCCAGCCTGGTTGGCTTACTTTAAAAACACTAACATGCGATTGTATAGTGTATTCCTGTGCCCCTTGGAATAGAGCATAGTGCAACAACATCAACAGAAGATGTCGTGGATTTGCAAAAGTAGAAGTGATATGTCAAAACGTACTCGATCCCCCACAGCGAGGTCATTGGCATTTTCCAAGTTTTGCAGCTGTACCAGAAACGCTGAAACCCGGGATCACAGAATAACTTTGGACGGACGAAATAGCCCAAGTCGGGCATGTACGTTCGAACACAATCAACGACGTAGTCAACCTTAAGGACCTCGCCAACACCAGGAGCGGAAGCTGGCACTTGAATCGTATCAATTTTGGTGATAGCAACGGCGGTGTGCATAGACTGTTGTACTAATTGACCAGTAAAATATCGCGTTAGAGCGTAACCAATGAAATGCCAACTGGCTGATATTGTCGGGCCGGTCGAGGCCGCGCGTCTACATTGTTTGTTATGGTTTGTCGTCAACCTAATCGTTCTCAACGTACTTTGAAGAGCTGAAGCTTGAACGCATGATTCCATATGTCTGTTCTTTTAGAAACGTCTCTTGGTGATCTGGTGATAGACTTGGAGGTCGATGCATGCCCAAAAACTTGTGAAAATTTCCTTAAACTGTGCAAAGTGTATTATTTTAATCTCAACGCCTTTTTCAATGGTGCGTTGTGAACAAATTATGTCGCGAAATCGCTGATAGTTTTTCGATCACAGTATCAAAAGATTTTCTAGCGCAGACAGGGGATCCCACCGCGACAGGCACTGGTGGTGAATCAATATGGTCGTACATCGCTTCAGGGTCCCCATCCAATTCGGAATCCCCTGTGTCTCGTTACTTTGAGCCAGAGATACGTCCAAAGCTCAAGCACACGACAAAAGGAACGGTTTCCATGGCCGTTGCGCCAGCGCTTGAGGGCTACAAGGGTGGATGTGGTAGCCAGTTTTTCGTTACTCTGGCTGACAATATTGACTACTTGGATGGCAAGCACACGGTGTTTGGGCATGTAGTTGAGGGTCTTGACACTCTGGACAAGATCAATGAGGTATACACAGATCAGGACGGCCGGCCGTTTAAAGACATTCGAATTCGCCATGTAGTGATATTAGGTCCGAAGCCTTTTGGCGTTTAAATTTTCTATTGACCGTCTCCGGTACAGATGACCCATTCCTGGATCCACCGGGCTTAATTCAGCCACCATCGTCGCCCACGCGCCCACCAGACAACTCCACACGGATCGCAGAAGACGAAGACCCCCTAGCGACCTTACCCGAAGAAGAGGAAGAAAGAATACGGCGCGAAAAAGCGGCCGCAGCGTCAGCGCTTACTTTAGAAATGGTCGGCGACTTGCCATTTGCGAATGTTAGGCCTCCTGAAAACGTTCTGTTCGTGTGCAAACTGAATCCTGTCACCCGCGACGAGGACTTGGAGCTTATATTCTCGCGCTTCGGAGTCATCATGAGCTGTCAAGTTATCCGAGACAAAAGGACGGGTGATTCGTTACAATATGCGTTTATCGAATTCGATAAGCGTGGGGATGCTGAACAGGTAAAGCCGGCAACATTTCGTTTCATCAACGTGTTGATGATCTCTTCATAGGCATATTTCAAGATGCAAAACGTCTTGGTTGATGACCGCAGGATATGGGTTGATTTGTATGTCATCTTTACGTTGGACAAGTACAGCATCTGACCTAATCTCCTTATAGCTCGCAATCGGTGGCAAAGCTCAATACACAGTGGTCAAATGACATTAGGCGCGATCCCAAGCTCCCTAGGCGATCCACTGGATTTGGTGGACGCGATGATCTCGAGAAGACCCGTCGGTATCGAGACGAAGACGACACTTCACGAAGACATGGTCACTATGATATGGTGTTTGACGTGAGTGGATCACATGGCCACCGGAGAAAGCGCAGCCGAAGCCGTGACAGGTTCGAAGACAGAGATGGTCGTAGAAGGCGTTCTAAGTCGCCCCGCAGGGATCGTGACTACTCCAGGAGGAGCCATAGTAGGGAGAGACGATCATAGCATTGTGTTTGTGTGTGTTGATGTATGGTAGATGGTGAGAGGACTCCTTTGTCGGGGACCTCGGTCATATCAATTACGCATCCTTATTCCCTACAGCGTCTATTGTCATGATCGCACCGTTGGGCGATCTGGCTCATGGTCCTGTTCCATAACCCGTTGTTCGGACTCTGCCTTGTCTGCCGCTACATATATATGTGTGGGCCATGTTGATCGACTTTTGTTTCATCTTCTCATGAGCACTCTACATCACCGCTTTGACTCTCCTGATGCTGATATTGTTCTTCAGTCTAGCGAGCTTGAAGAACCTGCTCAGTTCCATGTACACCGATGCATACTCGCTGCTGCATCCCCCTTCTTCCATGAAATGTTCTCTTTACCCCAAAATCCCGCCGTCACCCACAAAGTTCCAGTCATCCCCATGTCCGAGACAAAGAGCACGCTCAGTACTCTACTTGAGTTTGTCTATCCAGTCGAAGACCCTCGCATACAATCGCTCGATGAGCTTGTCTCTATCCTCAGTGCCGCTGCTAAATACAATTTTTCTGGGGTCTTAGCCACGCTACGAAAGTTTCTAGTGGCACCACACTTTGTCGAAGCGGATCCCACCCGGGTTTATGCTATTGCATCCCGCTTCGAACTTGAAGAGGAAGCCCGCATCGCGTCGAAGTACACGCTAGGCATTCAGATCCTTGATGCACCTCTCTCTGAAGATCTCAAATACATCACGGCATACTCATACCATCAACTCCTTAATCTCCATCGGCGCCGCGCGAAGGCAGCCATTGCGCTGCTCCGAGTCTCGCCGGATATCAAATGCATGCAATGCAATGGGTCGACTTCCTCTCTATATGCGATACCGAAGTGGTGGATCCAGTTTGAGAAGATGGCGAAAGAAGAGCTGAGCGTGCGTCCAACGAGTGATGTGATTTTTGGAATTGGGTTTTTGGCGCAAGTGGCGATGGGATCGGAGTGCCAACGCTGTGCGGGCAGCATCCTAGATTCGTGGAAGTTCCTGCAGGGCTTGAAAAAGGATATTGATAAGCTTCCTGCAACCATCTGATCTCCGAGCCGGTTGATTTTCTTTCCTTGTCATCGCTTTTGGAGACAGATTGCAACGTACAAATAGTTCACGACATCCTTTATTGTCCTAAGTGGTACTTCCAGCTCCACATTGAACCAATACACTTCCTGTTTCCTAAGTTTTTGTCATCGTTCGCGCATTGGAACAAACTCAGATTGTAACATACTGTACATGAGTACTATTCATAGAAATACTTGCATGCTGTACACACAGATTGTTTTAGGTTCGTTCAAGTTTGGATATTGATTTCCATTTTCTTTCAACAATCTTTTGTTATGACAATGATGCTGATCATATGGAATGATAGGTTGAATCCATCAGCAGGTGACTCCGCAAACCCCTTCAGGTTTCTTGACAGCCACAGACGATAGAAGGCTGTGAACAGTTGACGTTACCTGAAGTAGTAGGTCCAATTGTGTAGATCAATATGTAAAATTTCTTGCCATTGCTATGTATCAGATATATATCAAGTTACAGCATCAAACTTCAAGCTTTATAGATGATACACGGGAAATTGCGGTGGCGTTCCGGTCATCTCAGGTGGCAATCTTGATCTACCAAAAAACACTGTGTTGCATTGAATAATCACGCTTGAGCTCTCGGCATGGCGGTGGCAGTTTCGAGGCGCCGGACTGAAGTGCGAAAGCTTGATTGTTCGGTTTAAAGGCCACCTGTGCTCAGATGCCAGAGAAGGAAAAGTTGACCTTTTTCATTCTACGTCATCATTCAAAGCATATGACCAAGACGCAGGTTATGCAATTCAAAACAGAGTAAGTTGATGCTACGTATACTTGCTTGTATACTACCGTCGCTGCCGGTTGTGTTACGGATCCATACCTGCTCAACTCGGATTATGACTTTGAAGGGTTTTGACGAATCAAAGGCCTGTGTCAGAATCCTTGACTTGAGCAAGATGAGAGTTCAATGCATTCTCCAATCTTCGTTGGCATGAAGTGCGTGCTGTGAACCTAGAATAAGAAATCAATATTTCAGTCCTTCAATTTCATATATGTACTTAGTAAGTATGGTTAGTTGGTTGGTTGTGATCAAGTACCGGCACATACCCCGGATTTGATGACTCCAGGGTCAAAATGAAAAGTGATCCCCTCCTATTTCTCTCTCTTTTCAGATAAAATTGTCCCAATGCGTAGAGGTACGCAAGTTATATCGAGACGCTCGGACAATGATATCTAGGTAGAAATACGTTGTTCATCGATGTTGATCCTTTTGGAGTGGTACTTATGAACGGAGAAGCGCGACCCACTTTATCTTATCGCCATGAGTACATAATGCTCCCATTTCGCTATGCTTAAATAGCTCATCATCACCTTTCTAGCTCCTTTTAATATTTCACCATCTATCCGCGATGTCCACGCCACAGTTAGCAGCTTTCAAGATTCCTAACATTGACAATGAGCCTATGGTGATGGTTTTGCCTTGTCCACACAACTTGATCTGGACTGATGCCTACTCATTAGAGGACGTATGCCCCGGGCTCTACGGAGAGGAAGGCTCTTGAGGCTGCCCTTAGGCAGATGGAACAAGAGTTGCCGTTTGAAGTGCCATGCATTGTCAACGGGAAGGAGGTATGGGCGAGCGCGCCACCTAACTCGACGGGCGGATCATGGCGCTTACCATTCAATGAACAGGTCAAAACAGGGAAGATCAACAAGCAGCATATGCCCCACGACCATGCACGTCACTTGTGCACGTACCATGAAGCAGATGAAGCCACGATATCAACCGCGATCAAAGGTGCACTTGCGGCGAAAGCCGAATGGGAGAGCATGCCTTGGAACGATCGGGCTGCTATCTTCCTCAAGGCTGCGGATCTTGCAAGTGGAAAATATAGATACAAGCTGTTGGCTGCTACGATCCTGGGACAGGGGAAAAATGCGTGGCAGGCTGAGATTGATGCTGCAGCAGAAGTAGATAAGCAATCTTGGGTCGAGAATTGATTCTGATTGGATCGCTTACAGTTGTCGGATTTCTTGCGCTTCGGTGTCAAGTTTGTCGATGAACTCTATTCTCAGCAGCCTTCCAAAAACGCGCCAGGTGTCTGGAAGTGAGCTAACCTCTTTGATTCCTTTAGAAGTTTTGCATCTAACGCTTCAAAGTCGTGTCGAATATCGCGCCCTCGAAGGATTCGTATTGGCAGTATCGCCATTCAACTTCACTGCCATCGGCGGTAACCTTCCTGGAAGTAAGCACGAAAACCCGTTCATCTTGGACTGAATTGAACTACCTTCAGCACCTGCGCTCGTCGGCAATGTCGTAGTCTGGAAGCCCTCACCCGCAGCAACCTACTCCAATTTTATCGTCCACCAGATCTTCACAGAAGCCGGTGTTCCTCCTGGTGTTATTCAATTCACTCCGGGCCCTCCCTCAGAGATCGTTGCACAGGCGATTGGCGACCCAAATTTTGCCGCTTTACATTTCACTGGCAGCACTTTTGTCTTCAAGAAGCTGTGGAAGGACATTGCTGCCAATTTGGACATCTACAAGGGATACCCAAGGATTGTGGGCGAGACGGGTGGAAAGAACTTTCATATTGTGCATAAGTCTGCTGAGATGAGGAATGCTGTCATTCAGGCTGTTCGTGCGGCATTTGAGTACCAAGGTATGTGGCCTTTACGAAATGGAATTCCTCTATTTCTAACCTAACGTCTAGGTCAAAAGTGCTCAGCTCTCTCGAGACTCTATGTCTCGACATCCGTCTGGAATGGTGGATTCAAGGACCAACTTCTCTCAGAAATAGCCACAATCAAGGTTGGCTCACCCATAGACTTTACCAACTTTATGGGGCCTGTTATGTACGACTCGTTTTACCCCCGTTGTTATCCGTTAACCTTGAAACAGTGGTCGCCCTGCGTACGACAAGATCCTTGGTTACATTCAGAAGGCTAAGGAAGCTGGCGGGGAAATCCTCATCGGTGGGACTGGTGCGTGCTCCTGAGTTTGATTCATTCAAATAAGCACTTACACCTGCATATGAAAGGTAACGACTCGAAAGGATTCTTCATCCAACCTACGGTCATCCTCAGCAAGGATCCTGAATCGGTAACACTCCGTGAAGAGATATTTGGTCCTGTCCTTACGGTGAGAATTGGAGATTCACTTGCCCTGTCGGCCCATTTTTATGAGACACAACAGGTATTCCTATATGAGGATGAGGACTACGAGAAGACGCTTGATCTCATCGACACGACAACTGATTACGGTCTGACAGGAGCAATGTCAGTACAGAGCAGCCTCTTTGCCGAACTTCTACTCACACGTTTGACTAAAGTTTCGCTTCTGAACGCAAGGCACTCCTAACCGCTA
Organism: Termitomyces sp. T73sscA; assembly: GCA_017657235.1. Taxonomy (NCBI): domain Eukaryota; kingdom Fungi; phylum Basidiomycota; class Agaricomycetes; order Agaricales; family Lyophyllaceae; genus Termitomyces; species Termitomyces sp. T73sscA. Next base: position 52,316 of record JAGGAP010000118.1, on the reverse strand, counting down.
CAAACCGCCTCCGCAACTCGGCTGGCAATATCTACTATAACGAAAAGTGCACTGGTGCAGTCGTTGGCCAGCAACCCTTCGGTGGTGCCCGTGCAAGCGGCACGAACGACAAGGCAGGGAGTATTGCCATTTTCTACCGCTTCGTCAGCGCGCGGAGCATCAAAGAAAATTTCATTAGTCTCGAGGATTTCGGGTACCCTTCCAACCTGCTTTGATGGAGAGACCAAAAAACCAAATCACAACCATAGTAACCGCAGTAAGCCTTTGATTGTAAAGTGTAGCAAATACAATGTGTATTAAAACCTCATGATTCTATGGGTTGAAACTACTTCTGATGAACTCGATGCTCTGTTAGATCAAAATAGCCATCAAGGTCCTGATAAGATTATACTGTGACAATTGTAGGGAGGTTGGTAGGTAGACTTACCTGGGGAGGTGTACGTATGAACGACTAGGGCCCAATGTGTTTGGATGACGTCATTGTGACGATGTGAAGAGTACCACGACCCGACATCACAACGGCCACTGGCCACTGGACTGCTTTGTTCCTTTGTTACCATTCATATATATATCTTAGAATACTTCGCAGTACCCGCACTCCATTTACACGCTCTGAGGGTATGTATCACTACTCTTACTTATATCTACCCAGACACTGACTAAATACCTACGTGTTATACTTACAGGTATTCAATAACAGTCCGTTTACACGCTCTGAGGTTATAACTTACGTGTTATACTTACAGGTACTCGATACCTGATAGAAAGAGACAACTCAAGTTCTAACACAATGACTTCACTTGATATAGCATTTGTAAGCACAGTCCAGATCTGCTACTTGAACTTGAATTGGACAAAACTGTTGTCGACTCGAAATTTCAGGCTTACAGATTCAAGTATGTATGGCGGAACAGAAAATTGACGTGTATACGGTGTTTGGATGAGGTATGGACTCCATAAGTATTGGGATACTTGATCTTTCTGCCAGGTTCAACCCCGTCGCAGAAAACCTGGCTTGATGGAGAGAAGAAAAAAGAAACAAAAATAAATTACAACTTCATACAGTGTAATAGAGCAAACAATTTAATATAACATTGCACAGGTGGTTGTAGCTATGTATTTGATGGGGATGCTTTGTTAAGTACCTTACACCCAACCTTATGAACTTTCCAATGTTTCTTTTGACATTCTTTGGAGCAGTATTTTGCCTGTCCGCAGGCACTACATTTCATCAAGCGGGATTGACTTGCTTTCCCGCACGAGTCGCACGACTCAAGAGCCATCGGATCATCACTCATGGTCTCCAACCACTTGCGCAAGTTGCTCACAACCGAATCCAGATATGTTACAGGGAACAAGGGCCCAAACGCTACACGAGTGGCAAAAGGCGCTAGATTCTTGTATTCGCCCGTTACAAATGAGGAAGGGAGAGACTTTCCCCGACCACATTCACAGAGAGGGCTGATGTTGAGTTCTGGGACATCATGTGATATGCTAGTATTTCTGAATTTGCAATAGCTAGAATGAGACCAGGTTCTGCATCGTTCAGCCAATATAGGGAGGAGTTGCCACCAGGCTTGAAATTCACGGGATGACATCTGGACTTCCGTCACTCTGGATTTTGCCCTACGTAACGATCCTGAAACCGTTTCCGGGCTAGGGTCCGACAACGAAGACACGGGGACAGCACAAGCGTCGGCAATAATTGTGTGCGAAGGGAGGTCAAGCCGTACACAATCGATGAACATCAGAATTTCTGCAGAAACTCTATCGCCTTTAGTGCCACGCATAACGATTGCGTTGTGCCCTTTTCCGTATTTACTGATAATGGAGAATACATCTCTGATGGTGCGTTTGACATTTTGTATCAACTCTCTCTTTTTCGGTAGTGGAGTACTCCCAGTTGTATCATCGCAGAAAGTGAGAAATAGATGTTGCGCCAGCCATTTACACCTGAGGGAAGTGGTGTCCACTTCAGGCAATCTTGCGAGGTTGACATGGTGAATATTCCAAGGGATGGTTGTTAAATTTCGTCGGACCATAGGGAAAGGGTTGATCATGAGGCCATCTTGATGAGAGTTTGGATCTTGAAGTTTCACGTCGACCTAGGAAGAAAGTTTCACAAGTTGTCCTACAGATACAGTCTGAGGACACTAGTACCTACTTCGAAGTACGACGATTTCCGAGCGAGCCTGGTTCTAGAATTGCTTCCGTCTATGGGATAGGGAAATCGTAAAATCTCTTGATGAGCCTGACCAATCGATACAAGCATCGAGAACGGACAAATTTGTTTGACCGTGATGTGGGACGAGGGGCATGCACGAAAAGTCGCTCGCAGACTTTGATTATTGATTTCAAGTCTTCCTGTAAGCCCATCGACCTTGGTGGAGTCTTTATCGGTGAGCATTGTCACAGATCGCACCTGTGAATCGGGGGTATCACTAGGTTCCTGGACCTTGGGAAACTCTCGAGGATTGCCAGGTAATCCGCGTACGACCTGGACGTGAGTCTTATCCAATAGGTCCGCCGAAAGAATACAGAGCCGCATATCGAGAACGGAGTAAATTTGAGGACTTCCGATCGATCTGGGATCAATGCTCAGTCGGACCATGGTTTGAGGAACCAGCATGGCCAGAAACCGGGAGGAAATATAGAACGAGACTATCAGAGGAGAATTTCCGCGCCATCGAGTGGTGTCCTCGTTCACGGTTAGCAGATAAGGATCCGAGCTGGAAGACATGGTTGAACCGAAGAATAAATGGATTGCAGAGAAAACGTTGTGGTGGAATAGGCTCTCGATCTCACACTGAAAGATAGGGGTACCCGTTTCATCTGCACTAAGGCCTTCCAGCCCTTTCAGGTATTTTCGGGGAACCTCCAGAACAACGCAAACGACAGGAGGTATATCATCCCAACCGTCAAACACACGACTCGTACTGATTCTTGATTTGGGAACGGACATCGCACTGACTGTATAGACTCCATGGATATGGAGTTGACAATACAAGTCCTGGACATTATTCAAACCCATTAACAAAGTTTTGTCTCTCTCGATTGAAGATAATGTGTATTCCATGACCTGCGTCCAGTCACTATGAATTCTCTGCTTGACAAGGGCGAGGAAAAAAGCAAAACTCGAGCGGTCGTAGTGGATGACACCTGTGACTCTGGGTTGGACCTCGATATTGAAAAGGCTCAATATATCATCATCCCTGAACATTCTAAGATAGAGATTGAATAGAATGCTACCAAGCGGTTTGGCAGCTATTTGTAGAAGACTGTCGGTCGACGATCCCTTCCACGAAACTGTCTCCTGGCATGATGATATAGTTGCAGATATGGATGTACACACGTCATGCATGTTGGACTGAGCAGTAAAGCCTGAGACGTATGATGCAGGTATGATACCAAGAAGGAGTGAAAGGGTGGCGATTTCTGTGCATGCACGACTGGCAAACTTCCCACGGGCTCGGTCAAAGTTTAAGAGAGAATTTGTATATAAAGTAGCTGCGGGGTGATCCTGTAGAAGTGGAACAGTGGCGACAAGGATATTGATAAGGCCTAGGTGATCAAAGAGGTTGGATGTGTCGATTATGTCAAATTTGAGTGGTGCTTTGTCTTGCGTGGCCCCGCTGTAGTCCCGGCCATCGAGAATTATCGGGGTCGCCTCCCAGGCAGACGGGTACACCCCAGTGTCCGTCGAGTTGCTGTTAGCAAAGACGAGAAGAGCTCTGGAGAAGGCAAGCGCATCGCCAGCCCACAGACGAATGACAATGTTGGCCGGTCCATCTTCAATCCTCTTTTTGAATGCCAAACACCAGTCCTTAAACTGTTCCTTGGCGATGCGAAAAAGTTCGGAGACTGACGGATCACGCTTTGTAAATTGAGGAAGCGTTGTAACCATTGCTAGATGGAAGGCAAGAATGGGATCTGTACCATAATGCACGTTGAAATCTTGCCCTGAAGAGTCATAGGCGAAGGCTGGATTGACAAATATCGCCGCAGATATCTGAGCAACATCATCAAAAGTGACACCTGTGTTCCAGTATCGTCGATACTGCTCTTGACCTGGTTGAAGAACGGAATTCCATGCCGGACCTGCTGAACGTCCAGCTGTGTAGATGCGAGAGGCAGCAAACCTATTCCTCACTTCCTGCATTCCCATTTGAAAAGCATTCCATAGACGGGATTTCTTTGTAGTATCATCCGGCATGGCGTACAAACACCACTGGCGGTGAAGTTCCATAAGCGTATGTGTTGTACAAAACCGCAGCAAGTTTGAGTATTTTCCCTTCTCCCAAGATTCTAAAGAGATCGAGAGATCAGCAAGCCTTTGACATTGCTCTCGTAGACAGCCTAGTGAACTTTTGTCCAAAAATAAGTGGAAAAAAATATTCCAAATAATGCCTTTGATCCGATTCTCGTTACAATCTTCATTGAGAATCATGCTCAGTAGAAGAACATTGCGAGCTAAAAAAAATCAACAGTCTGAATGAGCAGACAGATCTCTTCATAGATAAGGATGTACCCAAAATCGCTGGTTCGGCATCGCAACATGTGAAGTCGAGACCACGACCTTGACATGAAAGAGTTGCTATGAAAGTGGAGATGATGGAAGATAATGAGGACTCACTGGCAGTAGGCTCGGAATAGATGGTATATAAAATGCTGCGAGGGTCACCGCATCCTAAAAGGAGAATTGCGGCTGGAGTTTCGGCATCCAAATCAGAGGTGAATGACGATGGTGGAGTGTTCCCGATGGGATAGAAGAACTTTTTCTTTGCCCAGGTAACAGGGTGAGCCATGGTTTTCCAAGCGCCAAAAATCTCAGGAAGAGTCCTATAAGGACCAGAGTCAAACTTAAAGCTTAAAGCCTCGTGGCGGCATGCCAAAACTCGGCGATACGGCATGGGAAGACATGTCAATGAGAAGACATGATACGCAGAGATACCACATCACGAGAGTCAGACCTGTTGACACCCGAGCTAGAGGCGGTTGAATACCACTTGTCATAGTCAAGTCCAGCTTACCCACTTGTGAACGTCGCGAGCTTTTGCCAAAGTTCACGTGCTCGTCAGGTCGACCAAGTGGTGGCGGTGCTCATTCCAACGCGTCCATAATCCACGAGTCATCTTGACCCGACCGTTTCTTTTCTTAAAACCAAAGCTATCGTATCAACCCAATGGCGTCAACATCGTCCATCGGTCCAATGCCCTCCAAGTCCGCTGATCTGGAGGAGGCCTGGGCCTATCTAAATAACGGTGTCGACCTCATTATGAGCAGACTTGAGACAGGTCTCTCATTTCCAGACTACGCGAATCTTTATTCAACGGTCTACAACTACTGCACGTCAACTAAATTGGCAGGAAAGCAGGATGGAAACCGAAGTCAGTAATTTTTTGCGAGTACAGTGTGGCAATCGTTAACTGCTCGTAGCCGGCGCTAACCTTGTAGGCTCCGATCTGTACAGCAAGTTGCATGCATACTTCGTAGACCATTTCAAACCGATGGTTGACGTTTGTATCTCAGTGCTTGGTCTATCGGGTTGTGCTGATCAGTATTCTGTCTCATCAGACATGTGAATCGCTACAAGAGGTTGAATTGTTGAGATACTACGCAGCACAATGGGACCGGTATACCACAGGCGCAAACTTCTTGAATCGTCTGTTTGGATATCTCAACCGTTACTGGGTTAAGCGTGAACGAGACGAAGGCAAAAAGACAGTCTACCCAGTTTATACAGTGAGCAGGCAACTTGACCTTGAGGCACTTTTTTACCCTGCATTAGCTTGCTCTTTCACAGTGGAAAGACGTTTTCTTTAAACAGGTCCAAAAGGACAACCGAAAATTGACAAGTGCCATGCTTCGTCTTGTTACACAACAAAGGAATGGCGAAACCATCGATCAGGGTCTCATAAAAAAGGTTGTGGAATCGTTTGTTTCTCTAGGTCTTGATAACGGCGATCTGAACAAGGAGTGCCTTGATGTATACAAAGAACATTTTGAGGGACCTTTCCTCGAGGCGACAGAGCAGTACTACAAGAAGGAGTCCGAGTCCTTCTTGGCGGCGAACAGCGTCTCCGATTATCTGAAGAAGGTCGAGGATCGTCTGCGGGAAGAAGAAGACCGTGTTGAGAGATACCTGCATAACAAGACTCGCAAAGAGCTCATTGCTAAATGCGATGATGTCCTCATCCGTCAACACTCTGATCTGATGTGGGAGAGTTTCCAGAGCCTGCTCGATTTCGACAAGGATGAAGATCTACAGCGTATGTATGCTCTCCTTGCACGTATCGCAGAAGGCCTGGAGCCCCTTCGCAAGAAGTTCGAGCAGCATGTTAAGGCGGCGGGCTTGGGCGCCGTTTCGAAGTTGATTGAGGCTGGAGACGCCGGTGACGTTGATCCCAAGGCATACGTCGATGCGCTCTTGGAAGTCCATCGCAAGAATTCAGAGACCGTTACGAGAAGCTTCAAGAGCGAAGCTGGGTTCGCAGCCAGCTTGGATAAGGCTTGTCGAGAATTTGTCAACCGTAACGTCGCCACTGGAACTTCGTCCACCAAATCGCCCGAGCTTATTGCCAAGCATGCTGATATGCTTTTGCGTAAGAATAATAAGATGGCAGAGGAAGAGGACCTTGAAGGAGCGCTCAATCGTGTCGTACGTGCCTCATCCTCTGTTCGATTCCTTCATCTGCTGACCAAACCCTAGATGATTCTTTTTAAATATCTTGAGGACAAAGATGTCTTCCAAACGTTTTACACGACAAAACTTTCGAAGCGTCTGATTCATGGTGTCTCTGCATCCGATGAAAGTGAGGCCAGCATGATCTCCAAATTAAAGGAAGCTTGCGGCTTCGAGTACACCAACAAGCTCCAGCGAATGTTTACTGGTCTGTCCATCTAGTTTTGTCCTTACGAGAGATCACAGACTCACTCATCAGCACATTCATAGACATGAGTCTCAGCAAGGACCTTACAGACTCATTCAAGGAGCGCATGGCGCAGAACCACGACGATATGGATATCACCTTCAGCATCATGGTACTTGGTACCAACTTCTGGCCCCTCAACCCGCCTCCGCATGAGTTCGTCATCCCACAGGAGATTTTGCCGACCTACGATCGCTTCTCAAAGTACTATCAGACCAAGCACTCGGGACGTAAACTCACATGGTTGTGGAATTATTCGAAGAACGAGCTGCGGACCAATTATCTGAACCAGAAGTATTTTCTCATGACCAGCTCGTACCAAATGGCTGTTTTGCTGCAGTATAATAGAAACGATACTATGTCGCTCGATGAGCTTGTTGCCGCGACGTCTATTTCCAAGGATATAATGTCTCAGGTCCTGGCGCTGTTGGTGAAGGCCAAGATTCTCATTAACGAAGAGAAGGATCAGTACGACCTCAACCCTAGTATGTGACGTTTCTTTGATAAGCAATGGGTTTCTTTTTTCAATTTTCGTGCCTTAGACTTCAAGTCGAAGAAGATACGTGTCAACCTCAACTTACCTATAAAGGCGGATGTGAAAGCTGAGTCCGCTGACGTCCTCAAAGCTGTTGATGAGGACCGGAAGTATGTCATCCAGGCGACTATTGTCCGGTATGTTACGTTATCTTTGCATTTTCAAGATCACATTTGCTGAAATATGGGTGACACAGTATAATGAAGGCTCGTAAAACCATGAAGAACCAGAGTCTTATCCAGGAAGTCATCTCGCAGATCTCACAACGCTTCGCGCCTAAGATCCCTGATATCAAGAAGGTATGATCTCAGCTCCTGATATATTTCTGGGGTCACTGATGCCACTTTCCTCAGGCAATTGAGACCCTCCTTGAGAAGGAATACATCGAGCGTGTGGATGGCTCGAAAGACACATTCGCTTATGTAGCTTAACTTGCCTACCTGCCCGAGTTGATGTTTCTCACTCTCTCATCTGTACACATTGCTTGCTTTGTTGCATCTCTCTTACCATTCCTGATCATCATAATTATCATCATGGCGCCTGTCTCTATCCCAATCATACATCCTCATCTACCATATCTCGCACTGTATACCTTAGAAAAACTGTTGCGACAAATAAATCTGCATGAACAGTTGATGGTGTGGATCTTTCCAGGTTCACGACAAGCAAGTCGATGTAAGGGTACGAGGTACAAGACCGGTCATATCGCCATTCCGACCTCTATCTCACCTAACAGCATGGTTCCATCCTTGCTGCCAGTGAGAACTATACAGAGGAGACGTCAGGAAAGAAAGGGTAGGAAAAGTCTGTGAACATACTGATAGGTTCTTTGGGATGGAAGTCGACGGCTGTGACTGTGCCTTTGTGGCCAGGAAGCTATAGCAAGAGTAGATGAGAAAGTCTTGGATATGGATATGGAATGGAAACGAAACCAACCTTGTACAAAATCTTGCCGCTCTCCACTTCCCATATCGTTACCGTCCTATCGGCGCCTCCAACGGCCACACGCTGTCCACCGTCATCCCTACTCCATGCTCCCTTGAGCAATGTGTTCTCAAAGCCGGCGGGGGCGCCCTGAAGAACGCGGTGTATCCGGGTTGGCGATGGCGAGAAAGGACGTATATCGTGAATGAGAGTTTGGGATGAGAGGGATGGGGAAAGGAGGTAGGAGCCATCCGGGGAGAGAGACAATGAGGTTGGGGTGTCGGTATGACCCTTGAGCGAGTACACTTGTTCGTTTTTACGTATGTCAAATACCTAGTTGAGTGTGTGTGTGTCAGGAGACAAAACATGAATCCTTGGACACGGATAACGAACGTGGATTTCATTGTCCAATGCACCGACATAGACATTTGCACCGTCCGCACTCCAGCATACCGATGTGACAGGGCACTTGACCTCCAATGTCGCTACAGCCTGCTTGCTTGCTTCCTCACCCCCTTCCCAGATTTTCACTGTGCCGTCGTCTGATCCAGTCGCAAGAAGTTCTGTTCCCACAGCCAGGGTCCGGTCGATTGTGTTGACAATCTCATGGTGTGCTCTTATCTTTCGTAGGCGCTGGCCCGTCGGGAGGTCGACAGTGGTGAGAAGGTGATCGGCAGAAACGGTGTAGAGGATTGATGAGGATAAAGACCATTGCAGGTCGAGAATGGGGGCTTTTGTGAGGTTAGAAAGCAATCCATAGTTGGTATTCGGAGGATATGTCCGCCAGAGAGCTTTGTGGATGTTGTGAGCGCGTGTTTTCAGTTGTTCACTGACTGGACTCACAGACACTTCGATCTGCTGAACATGCAGCGATATTCTGACCGGTTGGGTCAAATCTACAGCTCAAAATCTCGGCCTATGTCAGATCCTGAGTTGGCAGGTTATCTCTACGACATATTTGTCACGTACAGAATGAGCCCCAGCAAGGCTAATTATTGGCGCTTCAAGACTACTCGTCCTTTGGACAGAACGAACAAGTCCCTTGTTTCTCGGGTCATTTGAGGAAGATATAACAATCTGGTTTGAAGGAGGCGCGTCTGACTTGGCCCTCTTAATAAGGACGCCCTCGACGGGTGGCGGGGAAGGGCCGCGTTTCGACATGGTGGTTGAAATTTAGTGACACTTGGATCGAGGCCGAGCCTTGTGAATTCAACAACGACAAATGCATTTCTTCAGAGTTTTTGTTATTTTCTCTGTCACGCATGCATACAGCATAGAAACAACGACGACCAAGAAATTAATGCCTGACATCACACCGTGAGGACGTGAACGACAATGCATTCTGGTGGTATCTAGCCCACTCTCTCCTGTTCTCGTATTGGCATGGGTTTCTCTCAGTTCATCCATCTGCAAATGTTGTACGACGACCTGCAGCCTTAAAGTGACGTTACGTTCAATATAGTCCTCCTTCTCTATCAATTTGGACCACTGCTCGTCTTTGATGTCGAATACTGGCCTTCTGTGAAACAAACCAAGAGAACCAGGAAAGGCTCGATAAGTTTTGCAATTGATCTTTTGGGCTATGGCGTCGTTGTATCTGCCTTCTATATCTGCTGGCGTTATTACCGTATTGCGGCCGCAAGAAAAAAGAGTGTCTTGGCTTACGGTGAGCATGAAGGGAAAGAAAAAAAATACTTTAAACCGGCTGTTGGTGCTATTCACCTTCGCGCTGTGGTTATCTAATACACACATGGGTGGTGACCTTGATCCTTTATTTGTGGATCGACGAATACCTATAATAACGCGCGCGCCTCCCCGAACAGCAAGGTCGAACTCATATGTGCCACGGACAATAAGTATTCTATCGACCAAATTGAATTCCATCCACCTTGGAAACTATCACCCATCTTTTGTCGGCTTCGACACCCTCTGGTAGCTGACACTTGCTCGCAGCAAACGCCCGGACCACATTTTAGGGGCGAAACGACATGCAGTGGACATGATTCCTCGGCGGTACCGGCTGGCCATACCAGCAACATTGCAAACTCAGTTGGTGCGCCCAGCTTTACAGAAAAAGAAAGCTTTGTCAAGAGCGTATTGACAATCAGAGCCAGATGTGGCCTTAGTCTATCTACTCGAAGACTGACTTATATAGCTTTCCACGTCTGAGAAGAATATTACTGTCAAATGCTTGAAGGGCACACATGCATCTTAAGATTATATACTGAGCTTATCCCGAATTTCCAAATTTCCTAGGTCGGCACGGAATCTTCAGGTAAGCAATCACTGACTCCTGGATACTGATTCGAGATGGCTTTATCCTAACTATTCTCCCCCTCCAGAATTAGTCTTAATCCATGAATGGAAAGCTTCGACTGCATTTGCCTCGTTTTTCATTCGTTTTACAGTGTTCACCGCCATCACGCGCATTGGGACTTGAAGCGGAAGCTGCCAAACCGCATTTTCGGTACCCGAGATTGCCTTTGTTTCGTAAATCTCCTCTTCGGAGGACTTTTTACCAAGTTTGAAATTGAGTGATGACAATTGGACGGCTCCGGGCTATCTAAGGACAGCTTTGAGTTCTCTCCTTCGCCCCCTTATAATCCGCTGCCACCTGAGATCTCATCTGTGTAATGCAGCACACTCGTGCCTATCCTTAGGATGACCAGACTGGCAATCACGTCAGTATCTATGTCTCGAGTCATGCAAGTAAGTCCGCTCAACAATACACGGGAGGCAATCACTTGCCACAAGGGTCTGGACAATATTATGTCCAGGCTGGAGAGAGCATAAATGGTGCGTCTGTCACAATGTGGATTTTGCTCTTTTCTTATTATCTTTAGGGATGGAACCCTTATCATCGTAACACGACGCCAATGATACCATCGACTCAGCATTATGCCTCATCCGGCCACCATCGACATTGTCAGAGCTCCAGTAATGGTAGGTCATCTTCGCAAGCTGATGTATCTGCTCATTTGACAAGAGCTCTACGGCAAGCTCGGCCATCGCGGATATCGGACCAAAACAACTAAACAAGCGGAAGTCGAAGGTATAATACTATGCTCTACCGTGCAGTCGACAGGCCCCCTACTCGACAGGCCAGGAGTCACCCATGGCAAGCAGGCTCCGACGTGTATTGATCAAGTTGACACTCCGCATTGCTTGTCTTAATGGTGATTCTCAAATAACTCCTTCAAAGATGTATTGATTCTTGATATTTTTTTTTATTCTTCTACCTATACATCATCTTGATGAAATGTTGTGGCCCGATTTGTACAACGAGCTACCGATGCTGCACACGATGTAACTTTTGTCTAAAACGAGAATGTCACACTAAAGTAACGCCACGTGACGTTGGCGGGATATGGAAGTCACTCACTCTTTTTTCTTGCATGCGCTCACTTCGATTTTAATCCTTGATAGCCGCTGAGCGCTGATGAGTCATAGCATCTTCTTTTCTCATGTCCTTACTTCTTACAGCTCTAAATTCAATTCGAGACGCAGTGGGCGCAGTTGCGGTTTCGCATCGTCTCCATACATACCTTGAACTTGGGCGATATTTAACATGTGGGGTAGTATGAACTTTTCGTGGAATTTTCGGTTCTTTCTGTGCAACCGTGGTGGAAACTTGTGTAGAGTCGGTCAGAAATATACTGAGTATAAAGCCACGAGGGTGAGTTGCATGTTATAAAAAAGGATAATACATATGTAAGATGTAAGTACTGTGTCTAGATTTGCTGCTGTGGTTTGAGTCAGACGGGGATAACCGATTGATCAGTTTAGACGCGTTCTTATTTATAAATACCGCACTTGAAGCAATGAGCGCCCTCATGACCACCCTCCCACCATCTACTGCTGTTAATGACCGTCTGACCTTCCCGCCTTTTCCCAAGGCGCCGCCAGGCGTGACGATGATCCCATTTAAGGATTTCAAGGAACGCGGAATTCAGATGTTTCCAGAGAACGACGAAATCGAGAGTGACGGACTTGGAATCCCTACCGTCGTGCTAAAAAACAGGCACGATATCGATCAATGCAAAACTCAGACAAAGACGAAGAAGAAGGTTGAACTTGCGCCCCAAACACCCGCAGCTGTAGGGGCACGCAAAGAATGGTGGGATATCTGGATGGACAACGAAGATTCCAAGATGACTGGACCATACAACCCGTGAGTTTCATCTGCTCGTACCTCGTTGCGATCGATCTTCGTACGGAATACTAAATAATTAAATTCTTTTATAGGCACACATCTCCCCTTGATAGGCTCTACGAAGCTGCAGCCGATTTTCGCAAAACTCGATCATGGCCACAAGGAGCCACAGGCATTGCTACCTCCTGGGATCAAGTCTGTAATCTATCATAACTCATTGAGACTGACCCAGCTGACGACCGGGTCAAGTTCCGTCTCTTTGTTGGTCTTCTGTCGAATACTCCTGTCTGGAATCGAACAGACGAGCCGCAAATTGAGGACGAGTCCGAGTCATCCGATGATGAGGCTGAATTGACAAACGAGCAGGTGGTTGAAGCGCATCTTAATCGCGGTGGACTTAGAAGGCCTCCGCCTCCCCGCGCACGCGCTCGGCCTCCCTATGCATTGTATGGCATAGATCCAATTCCTGTTGGTAGCGATCAAGAAGTTAGGGCCCTTTTGGCCGGTGAACACGCACGCCGTGAAGAACATATGATCGATTTCCTCAATGATCCAGAATTAAAGATTAGAATTTTTTTATCGTCGTACATGCGTAAACAGGGGCTTATCTGGTGAGCACATTGTCGATTTCATACTTGAATTAATAATACCCTTTGGAAGGACTGACAAAAATTTGATAAATATTCCGCGCCTTATTGAGTTCTTCATTCGTTTCCTCATTCGCAACCGTGTTTTCCCTGAATCCGACTTCGACCGTGAGCTCAGACGCTCTCTGACCGTAATTGAACTCGCGGAAAAGGAGCTTATTTTGACGTCGAAAATCGCCAAGCAGGTCCCAGATGAGTTCAGCAAGGGTTGCTTTGAATGTTTTGGACGCAAATCTGAAGGTTATAAGCCACTTGATCCTATCATCGAAGACGACAAGCCATGGCCTCCCAAAGAGGAAACGACAGAAGCCTCTCTAATGAAAAATGAAATTTCTGAGGCCGCAGAGCCTGACGCTAAATTGGATAGCGAGGCAAGTGGTTCCAAGGTGGCGGTGGACAAGTTCGAAGACGAATTAAAGGCCGCCAACGTCGAGGTGATCAAGGTCGACGACAGTGGGCTCATGAAGGAAGCCGAACAGCTGCAGATCATCAGAGATAATGTCAATCCAGATATCAACACTGTACCTACTTGGGCTAAAAGCGAGGGCTGGGGATTGAATTCTGACGATGCAGACTCTTGGGAGACGCCGGCTCTTGACTGGGGCCCCGTAGTCAAATTCTCTCTCATGCCGTTCCTCGGCCCTACTGCTTTCCCCATTACACACACGTCCGGTGTCGTCGAGTGCTCCGTACGACGCATCAAGTCATACTCAGGGCCACCACCTCCCGCGACACTGCCAAAATCAGCCCTAACACCTGAGGAGGATCCAGATGCAGTGGAGATTGAGCTTGAGCGACACTTCGCGAAGGTTGTGCTTTCACCGTGGGTTGGATGGGATGACAACAGTGATGAGATGCCACACATGGCGAAGCCACGTATCCTTGAAACATCCTCAGGCTCGGTTCATGGCGTAGTAGGTATGGCTGGTCAAGTGGAGGCTGCTTCAGGAGCAGTGGCGACAGTAGCGGAAGGTCCCAAGCCACATGATCCTTTCAACGATGATATCACGCTCCTGGTTCAGCCTGCGCTTCTGCCAGTGCTTAGCCCTGGCATGGGTCTTGGTGGAACATGGGTTCAGATAGCGAGAGCTCAGGACTTTGTCGGTGAGAAGAAGAAAAAGAAGAAGAAATCGAAGAAAGTCACTACACGATACTGGTATATTGATGAGTTGGTTTTGACCTTGCCCAGCTACCACACTTGATGTTAGTTTTTCTTGATAGGCTTTATCATCGGCCTGAGTTAAAGCTTAGTATACACTATATCAAAAGATTGTCATCTTCCTTGCTCTTTGATGTATGTTTTTTTCCTAGAAATTACCTTTGGACACCCCGTTTGAATGTGAGTCCAAAGGGTGTGCTAAGTCGTTTTCCCTTGATCTTCATCGATCGTTGTATAATGAATGATTATAGTACTTATAAATGAGTACAAGTGTAGACAGAAAGTCGGACACACACAAGCATATGAATAAAGTGTACCCCTGCGACACCGTCAAACAGGCACAGACAGAGATCTCCGAGATTGATCCTCAACTTCTGTACTCGCGCTGCGTATCTGACGAATGGCGCTGGCGAGTCCATGGTAGATCTGTCTAACTTGATAGGTACAAATGAACTCGTTCACTGTCAGGACCTCTATGAACACCTTCTAATCCCAGGTACTAAAATAGGTCAAGAAGAGACAGTTCCATGACTTCTGAGTATATGTCAATCAAAGGAGTCCAAATCAAGCCAGAGTAAAGGACTGCAAATCACTCACTGCTGGCACCAGAAGATATTTCCACTGGAAAAAGTGCAAAAAAAAGCTGTTATGCCATTTCCAATGTGCAATTTTCTGAGAGAAAAAGTCTTTAAACAAAGGAAAGTGCCTGTTTCCATCAGAAATTAGCACAATGGAAATGGCATAACAGCTTTTTTTTTCCAGTGGAAATATCTTCTGGTGCCAGCAGTGACTGATGATGACCTTGATATAGCTGCTCACCAACACAAGCAGATGCATGACAATAATAATAAGTATTTGTGTTTTATTTATATTGTATTAGTTTCAACAAGATAGAGTGGCCATATTAATAGTGTATATTATGTACTTGTTAATACAGTACTACAGTCACTCATTGTGAAATAGTGTGGTGTTTCTGGGGGATACAGTGTGTGCTGGAAACTCTACCTGATAAGTAAACTTGCTTTACCTAAATATATAAAAGTAGCATAGTCTATTGGTATTACAGTAAGTGGTAGTTAAGTGGTAGTTGTAGGTCAGTAGTTTGAATCCTGGTTATATGAACTAATTGTTAAAACAAGTTTGTTTAGCATTACTAATAATTCAGCAATTACTAATAATGAGCTATGACCCATGCCTTTGGCACAGGCCTAGTATCTTGTTGGGGGCTTTGCCCTCAAACTTCCCCCCCAAATGCAAGGCTTGATTCCACCCTCAACCTCACTTTGTTCAGTTAAGGCCTTGCATATTGAAATGCAAGACTTGATTCCACCCTCATTGTCAGGGAACGAGTTCTTAGACCATCCACTCTAGCCTTGCTTAGTCTGTGTTGATGTTGGCACCCCTATCTAGCCACCATCTGGACCACTCCAGCCTTATCTGGCTCCCTCCCTGTCTTGGCATCATCATCTGACAGATCAGCTGGTCTTTGGACTCACTCTACTTGTTAGCAGGCCTTTATGCCATTGGCTGGCTTACTCATGCTGATTATTGCTTACTCATTAGTGCTTAGTACATACCAGCCCTATTAGTCAATATGTCGTAGTCATAGTGTGTCTGATGTAGTATATAAGTAGGACTAGAAGATGAACCATCTCCAGTCCTAGCAATAGCATTGCTTCTGGGTCTACACACTAGCTTGACTGTAAGCTCCTCAGTGATGACCTTGTCCTTTGCCCTTGCCCTCCTGCTCTGCCCCTTGCTAGCAGCCTGTCCTCTTGCCTGCCAGCTGCTTGCTGCTATGCCTGCTCAATGCTTGCTCCCTCCTGGTGGTGGGCTTGAGTAGTCAAAGCTTTGGCTTGGCTTTTCACAATGGGAGTATCCTCTTACAGAGAGCAGATGTCTTAGGCCAGTGCAATAAGTAATTGACTTTGGGCTACAATTTTAATAATATTATTTGAGCCTTTTTTGACTGTGATTTTTCATTACATTCTTAATAAATCAATAACAATTATTATTTTTACACTTATAAAGTGTGTGTTTGCTTATAATTGAGCCCTATGATATGAGTGAAAATAAAATTTTTATTGAACAGTTTGATTTTAATTAAACTAAGTAACTAAGAAACTTCAATTTTGCATCATCTGGAGCCCATTGCAAGGGGCTTTAAATACACAAAACAAACACTTTTTTGGACCTCTGTTTAGACACAATTTGGAGTCCAAACAAAAGACATGCTAGTTTTGCACTGGTTGGGTCTTTGCTCAGCATGCCTAAAGTTATTATACTAAGGGCAAAAACAGTTGTTATTCCAAAAAGAAGGGAAACATGTGCCTCCAGCAAAGAAACTGTTGTTGTTCTAAAGAATCCAGATGCTGTACTAAAAAAGCAAAAATTTTATATAGAAAAGCGCATGTCTTTAACTCAAACAACACCAACATCTACTTCTGTTAGAGAAATACTTGGTTCAACCAGAACTATGGAACAACCAGCTATATAAAATATACAGCCTGCTGTACAATCTGCACAATACAAGATGCCTCTGCATGATAGTAGAGATGCATCCAGATTTAGATACAATGAACCCTCAGAGGTTTGCTATTTTCTACAGAGGATGCAGTCTCTCTTCAAGCATGCTTGCATTACTAGTGATGCTGAGAAGAAAAAGAGGATTCTTGAGTATGTAGATGCACAAACAGAGGATGAATGGATTGGGTTTGACTGCTATGAGAATGGATACTCTTAAAATGATTTTATAAAAGAAATCAAAGATTTCTATCCAGAAGTAGTGGATGATGCTGGAAGCATTGCCAACCTTGATCAAATTTGTAAAGAAAATGCTTGTTTGGACAGAATCAACACAGGAGAAATCTATTCTCTCATTAGAAAGTTTAGAGCTAAAGCTAAAAAGTTAAAAGATTTGATAGGAAATGGGACTCTAGTAGCAAAGTTCCTGGGGTGTTTTACACCACAGCATACATCATTGAAGAAAGGTTAATCACCAAGGACAGTCATTACAGGGATCCAACTAGAAACAGGCACAAAGACAACAAGTATGATTTGTCTGAAGTGCTAAGTGTGGTAACAACCCTTATTGATGGTGCACCAATGAGAACTTTTGGAGATGTACCAGTAATCAAAAGGGAAAGAGCACCAGATCCCATTCAGAATGAGAGGTCAGAACAACAGATGGCTATGCTACAAGACTCCATGGTAGTTATGGGAAAACAAGTAAATGTTATTCAGAATGCCATGCAAGATATGCACACTGCCTTGATGAATGGCAACCATAACAATGGTAGGCAGGGAGGTCAGATGCCTACTGGGCAAGGGAACAATACCCACTGCTACTATTACAAGGCCACAGAATAGCAGAATGTGAGAAAGTGACAAGGGATGTTCAAAAGAGTTGGGTTATATTGGTAGAAGGGAGAACTAGGATGCCTAATAGAGCTCCCCTACCCAGAACACCAGCTAGTATTTCACCCCACCACTATCTAGTACAGTTACATGACAAGCAAGCAGGCTTGTATTTTGAATGGTCCACAGAGGAAACCTCAGAGACCTCCAGGAACTCAGCTTATGCCAATACTGTGAGGGAAGAAAAACTAAAGCCCATTCCACCCAGTAGCTCAGACAGATTGGGAGAACTTGAGAAAGGCTTCCAACAAATGACTGAAATGCTGAGTGTATTGTTAAATACAAGAAACAATGGAAATGCCAGTGAAGGGCAACATCATCAAAATAAGGATGTTTAGAGGACTCAAGGAAGGCAAAGAGGAATGAGGCAACTCAGCCAGGAATATTCCCATTGCCTGAAAGACCTATTGAAAAACCCTGGAAAGAAAAGCTGACTCTGAGGATACTACTCAGAGCAGCACCAAAACTGGACCTACTTTTTGAGAAAATACCAGCCCTCAATGAAGATCACCAAATACCAGTGCAGGACACTGTCAAAAGGCCCTATCTGGAGACCAAGAAAGAGTTGGATAAAGCTGTAGAAAAGCTATGGGAGACTACTGCACCATTCAATACTAGGGAATTGCTGGGCATAGCACCTGGGCTGAAGGAGACAATGATACAAAAGTTGACTCTTCCACCTGGCACTAAGTCTAAAAAGCCTCCCACAAGTAACAGTACAGACTCATGCAGCATTAAAGGAGAAGCAGGAAGTTAGAATGGACATTAACAGTCTACTAACTGCCACCTACTTTATTGCAGATGAAACACAGTCTGGGCTTCCAACTGGAGCAGTAGTCCATCAAAACTGTGTTGCCACTTACTTAGAAAGTATCCCTCCAGAAGAAAAGCCAGTAGTGGTGTATGTGGCTAGGGAATTACAAGTGCTAAGATCTCTCAACCCAATGATCAATCAAAAGGGAAGAGTAGAGGCAATTCTAGACTGTGGCTCTCAAATAGTATGCATGGCACCAAGAGAAGCCCTGGGGCTAGGATTGACTTGGGATCCAGACATAAAGATATGCATGGAGAGTGCCAACTAGTAAACTAATGAGTCAATGGGACTAGCATGTAATATACCATTCACTTTTGCTGAAAGCTTCACCATCTATCTCCAAGTGCATATCTTTGAAAAACCAGCTTATACTGTCTTATTGGGACATCCATTTGACACCTTAACAGAAAGCAACATTCAAAATCTGCAGGATGGAAGTGCAATCATCACAATCCATGATCCAAACACTGGACAATGGATGGTCCTCCCCACTAATGAGAGAGGAAAGGTACCAAAGGGTGAGGTTGCTAGGGAATTAAAATTTTAAGTCTCAATGATCTAGTTACTAACCAGGGAAAGATTGCAGTGAGTCTTGCAGAAACTCAGGATGGAGAGATAGTAGTAACCGGATATTCTATGGAACAGGAGAAATTCAGTCAGGAGGATTTGAGAGATGTTTACTTGCATGCCTTTGCAGCAAGTAAGAGTAGTGAAAAAGCAGAGCAGAAAACATTGTCAGCATATTTGAATAGGCAGATAGTGTAAGGGGATGTTTCTTTTCACTTATATTTCCTTGCCTCAGATCACTCTTCTTTGAATTACTCAGTCCGATGCCAGACTCCCTCAAACGTCAAGTTGGGCTGGGTCTCAAAAAAGGTGAAATTCCTACCATCTAGCCATCATTTTTCCCCTCTTTTCAGACTCAGCTACACATGTAATCTAGGCATGTGATCTCAGCATGTGATCCAGACATGTGACCTGGACATGTGACTTATGTATCATGTGACTTACCTTTATTTTCTTCAATGCCTGGCAGGGTGAATCTTTAGACTTGTTCTCTTTGGATTCCCCTTTGCCAGGTGCATAACTATTGATACTTATTTACCTATACATATATTAATATACTTTGGATTCTCCTCTGCCACTTGTGTGATTAGCCACAACCTCCAGAGGTTGCCCTTACAGCAGAACAAGTCTCCTATCTCTAGTCTGGAGGCCCCTTATAGCTCGCTAAATATCTAGGCTCCTATTTGTTGCCTTTTCACCAGATTTGAACCTTGCATTTCTATACCTCAGCTTGCCCCTCCAGATTTTTCCTCAGAGGCTCAAGCCCTACAGAACAATGCCTGGACTCACCTGCTCCAATTTGAAGCCTAGGTGCACCTCACACAAATCTCCCTATTCTTACACACATCTGAACTCTCCTCCCTCTGCCAAACTACCAAAACAATTTCTGACTTCCTCTGGGCACTTCTTAAGCACCTTCCTGCAGCCCAGGCTGCATCTCCTGCTTCTCCACCACCGGTCCTTTGCCTTTCTGCTCTGGGACCAGCCTCTTCAGTGCAGAGATGTGCCAATATTCCTTGCTTAGCGCTTCCTGATGCATACTATGGTGACTATGCATCTGGAGAGTATTTCCTCCAATCATGCGCCACCTATATCTAGCTCTGCAGAGATAACTTTCTTTCTGATGAGCTGAAGATTGCATGGGTTCTGTCCTATATAAAGTCTGGACAGGCAGCCACCTACGCAATGAGAGTGTTCCAATGCCTAGGTGGCATTGCAGAGTTGGCGGGCTGAGCTGAGTTTGAACAGGAGTTCTGAGATGAGTACTTTCTCCAGAACCTAGCCAAAGCTGTGGCACTAAACCTTTGCAACAAAGATTAGTACAGACAGAGTAAGCAATCCCTAGATGAGTATATTGACTTGTTTAGAGTCTTAGTCGAGCAAGCTGAGTACTCTGATGGCCTTCAACTCTGCCTCGTATTTTGAAAAGGCCTATACCCCACCTTAATGGAATGCATGGACAACCTCGCAGAGGGATGCTCCTCAGACAGCCAGATAGCATCATGGTACCAGGTGGCATAAGACCAGTGGCAGCTCATGGAACTCAAGTGCAATCTTTGTCAGGCAGTGGCTTCTGCTCCCTATGTGTGACCCTCAACTCTTCTCCCCTGTGTTCAAACATTCTCAGTCCCTGCTCTGCCTCTTCCAACACCTTTCACATGCCCAGTCCTATCCCCAGAAGCCCCAATGGATGTAGATGCATCCCAGCAGCGTTCTGGCCTCCCACTTCTATGCTGATGTTGCAGTGCGCCTAGACACTTCACTTGAAGATGCCCCCTAGAACTTGAGGTGTGTTACCTAGCCTCCAAAGGACATGAGGAGCTACTCCTGCAGCTCCTGACTGTCTGTAACATAGCTGGGGTCCCCTCTTCTGACATAGCCCCCATGGAGGAGTCCCCCAGGAAGGTATTAGATGATGGAGTTTTCATGGAGGTACCAGAGGAGGATTTTCAAGGAAGCAATGGGTGAATAGTACACCCCCATTGCCTAGTGCTAATTGGTTTGCCTGTTTGTTAGTAGATGCAATGAATACAGTCTCTGCTGACACTTTTGCATCTGCAACTGTAAGCATCCCCTCTGACGTACCCCTTCAAAATGAAACTGAACTTCTGACACCTTTCCTGTTCTCTCCATCACCCCCATTGCTGCATTCTCATGTCTCTACTTGGGAGCGCCACCTTCTCCAACGCTATGTAATAGCCTCAACTCCTTCCTCTAACTTACTCTGATTCAATGTAGAGGTAGAGACTACCGACACCCAACAGATCCATAGCATTGTGGCCCTCCTTGATTTTGGAGCAACAAGGCTCTTCATAGATGCTGACTATGTGGAGCATCACAGGCTCACCACTTGACCTCTCCTCTCCCCAATCTCTATATATAATATTGATGGGATCCCAAACAAAGCTAGATCCATTCATGCAGTAGTGGACTTAGTCCTCCGCTACAACTCCCATGCTGAGCGGGCCACCTTTGCAATCACCAGCCTGGGAAAGCAGGACATGATCCTTGGCTACACCTGGCTCTGGGAGCACAATCCAGAGATTGACTGAGTCAAGAGAGAGGTGAGTATGAGCCATTGCCCCAGGTGCTGCACCACCTATGCAGAAGAGGTTAGAAAGGAGCAGTGCACTACTATGCAGGAATGCGCAGCCATCCAGGCTTGTCAGGTAGAACACCTTCTCTTTGCAGACCTTGATCTTTTGGACTCTCTACTCCTGGCGTTCCCTCATAGAGAGGCCCTCTACAAGGATAGCAGGCACTGTGGGAGGCATCTTGGACAGGAAGAGGATGGCAGAGAGGAGTTCTGACTTGCCCAGGACCTGGAGCAACCAGACAACACCATTGAAGTAGGAGACTGCATTTATGCCACCACTCTATGGATACCACCTATTGCTAAAGAGATCCTGGCCAATCAGACCACTTTCTAGTGGCTGGTCCAGGCCTTTGTGGCAAACAACACCTTGTGGGCTTTCCAAGATGCAGTTCCCCACCACCTACATGATTTTGAGGACGTCTTTTCCAAGGCTTTGTTTGACTCACTCCCAGAGCACAAGCAGTAGGACTATGCTATTGAGCTGATGCCCAATGCTACTCCCTCTAGCTGCAAGGTCTATCTGCTTGCTCCTAAAGAGCAGGATGAGCTTGATGCATTCCTCTAGGAGAACCTTGAGTCTGGATGCATTCGTCCCTCAAAATCCCCAATGGCCTCACTTGTGTTCTTCATCAAAAAGAAAGATGGTTCCCTTTGATTGGTCCAAGACTACCGCATGCTCAATGCAATAACTGTCAAGAACCGCTACCCCCTTCCCCTCATTTCTGAGCTCATTAACAATCTCTGAGGAGCACAATACTTCACCAAGTTAGACATACAATGGGGCTACAATAATGTGCACATCTAGGAGGAATATGAGTAGAAGGCAGCATTCCAGACCAATCATAGGCTGTTTGAACTCCTTGTCATGTTTTTCAGGCTTACAAACAGTTCAGCCACTTTCCAGGCAATAATGAACAACATCTTCCAGAACTTGATTGCAGATGGAGTAGTGTGCGTATATCTAGATGACATCCTCATTTACACTAAAACTCTAGAGGAACATCATTATATTATGCAGATTGTCCTGGACTGTTTCTGCCAACACCAGCTTTATCTCAAACCAGAAAAGTGCGAGTTTGAGCAGACCTGCATTAAGTACCTGGAGCTGATCATCTCACATGGAATGGCGGAGGTGGATCCAGTAAAGGTGGCTGGCATTATGCAGTGGCCAGTGCTCTACAACAAGAAGGAAGTACAAGCCTTTTTGGGGTTCACTAATTTCTACCAGCATTTTATTCAGGACTTCTCCCATCATGCATGCTCGCTGTTTGGCCTCACTAGGAAGGACATGGCCTAAAAGTAGGGGAATGTAGAGCAGGGGGCTTTTAGAGCTCTCAAGGCTGCTGTCACCTCTAAGCCAGTTCTCATCTTCCCCAATAACAACCATCCTTTTTGTGTTGAGGCTGACAGCTCCGATTTTGTGACAGGCACAGTTCTGTTCTAGGAGTCCCTAGAGGATAGCAAGTAGCATCTGGTCGCCTTCTACTCCAAGAGCCTCAATGCCATGGAACGCAACTACGAGATTTATGACAAAGAGATGCTAGTGGTCATCTGGTCCCTGGAGAAGTAGTGCCACATCCTGGAGTAAGCTCAACACAAGTTTGAAGTTTGGATGGATTACAAGAACTTGGAGTACTTTTGGACTGCCAAGAAACTTAACCGTTGTCAAGCTTGGTGGTCCTTGTATCTTGCCACTTCAATTTCTCCCTTCACCAAAGCCTGGGCAAACTATGGAGAAGCCAGATGCGCTATTACAACATGCAGACCATGGATCTGGAGCCAAAAACAACACCAACATTGTGCTCCTCCACCCTGAGCTGTTTGCCATTTGAGCCTTGAAGGGCATGTCTGTCTAGGGGAAAAAAGTCAGTATCCTCTGGGACATCTATTGGGGCAACCAGAAGGGACTTTAGGAGGACTCAGTTGCAAAGGCTGCTCTGGCTCTGTGATCTGAGAAGGCCACTGGAGTCAGATCTATACACGCAAAGAAGTGGGGCCTGCAAGATGGCCTTCTTGCCTTCTAGAGTTGCATATACATTCCTAATAGCCCAGAGCTGCATAGGTGCATTGTGGAGCAATACTACAACTCCCAAATTGCCAGACATCCAGGGCATTGAAAGATGTTAGAGCGGGTATTCCAAAGCTACTGGTGGCCTCAGATGTTGCAGTATATTGGCTCCTACACCAGTACTTGTGACCTCTGCCTTTGGACCAAGCCTCAACATCACTTCTCAGTTGGATAGCTACACCCTCTTTCAATTTCATTGTAGAACTTCCAGACTCCCATATTTACAATGCAGTCAGGGTTATCATAGATCTGTGTAGTAAGCAGGCTCACTTCATTCCTATCCATACCACTTGTTCCACCCTGGGTGCTGCTAACCTCTATCAGAAAAATATCTGGAAGCTCCATGGCCTCTCTGATGCCTACATCTCTGACCAGGGTCCACAGTTTGTAGCAGAGTTTACTCAGGAGCTGTACCGTCTGCTCTATATCAAGCTCCACACCTCTACTGCCTACCACCTGCAATCTGATGGCCAGACTGAATGTGTCAATTAGGAGCTTGAACAATACCTCTGCCTATTTTGCAATAAATGGCAGAATGACTGAGATGAGCTCCTACCTGAGGCAGAGTTCCAATACAACAACCATGTTCACTCTGCCACCAAGGTCTCCCCATTCCTTCTGGACATAGGTTGTCACTCTTGCATGGGCGTCAAGCCTTCTGGACATTAATCAGAGAACAAGTTCATTAATGACTTTGTAGACCAGATGTGCAAAGCCTAGGAGGAGGCCAAGGCAGCTCTGACCAAGGCTAAGGACAACATGGCCCAATACTATAACTGCAGACAACTGCCAAGTCCCACATACAAGCCCAGCAACTGTGTGTACTTGGATGGCTCAGACATTGCTACCATGCAATCCTCCAAGAAACTGTCCCATTGTCAATTGGAGCCATATGTGGTGGAACAACAAGTAGGCCCTCTAGCATATTGACTCTGCTGGGATGCAACAGCTCCATCCCGTTTTCAATGTAGTTAAGCTCCTGCCAGCCCTGGATGACCCCATACCAGGATGACAAGCTCTGCCACCCCCACACCCAGTCCTGGTGCTAAATGGCCCTGAGTATGAGGTGGAGAAGATTCTGAACAGCTGCCTTTTCCATCACAAACTACAGTACAAGATGAAATGAAAGGGCTATGGCATTGAAGACATCTCCTGGGAATCAGCTAATGGCGTCCATGCACCTATCCTGGTCAGGAAATTTCACCGCATGCATTCCAATGCACCCCAGGCCATTCAAAGTATCTATCCTATCTCATTAACTGATCAAGCAGTTCAAGACCTGTTTTACCCTGCACATTGAGGTGCCGCACTCTAGAAATGGGGTAATATCAGGGGACATTCCTTTTCACTTATATTTCCTTGCCTCAAATCACTCTTCTTTGAATTACTCAGTCCAATGCCAGACTCCCTCAAACATCAAGTTGGGCTGAGTTTCAAAAGAGGGGAAATTCCTACCATCTAGCCATCATTTTCCCCCTCTTTTCAGACTCAGCTGCACATGTGATCTAGGCATGTGATCTGAATATGTGACCCCAACATGTGACTTAGGTATTATGTGACCTTTATTTTCTTCAACGCCTGGCAGGGTGAATCTTTAGACTTGTTCTCTTTGGATTCCCCTCTGCTAGGTGCATAACTATTAATACTGATTTACCTATACATATATTAATATACTTTGGATTTTCCTCTGCCAGTTGTGTGATTAGCCACAACCTCCAGAGGTTGCCCTTACAGATAGCTCAAATATCTGACAGTCTTCAAAAGATATTAGTACAAGGAAGAAGCCTAGAGTCAAAAGCAGATGGGGGAGAAACTGCCTAAGTATTTTCAAAGAAATACAAACCTGTGGCTAGGAAGGTAAAGCCTGTGCTAGAGACCTCTTCAGAAGAGTTTGGAATCGAACAGTGCATTACTGGAGATCCACTAGCAAATATGCCTAAGTTGAACCCAAATCCACCAGATTTTGAACCAACTGGAAGGTATACTGCTGAGTGTAAAGAAATTATTGACCAAGCCCATAGTGATGGTTTCTTATGGCCAGAAGTAATGAAGGTAGTACATCATCTAATGATGCTACAGAATGAGGCCTTTGTATGGGAAAACTCTCAAAAAGGAAGGCTTAAGGAGGAATTCTTTCCTCCAGTTATAATGCCTGTAGTACCTCATACCTCCTGGGTATTGAAAAACATTTACATTGCTCCAGGACTACATGACAAAATTTGCAGGATGATAAAGCAGAAGATTGAAGCAGGAGTCTATGAGCCCTCCAATTCTTCTTACCAATCCCAGTGGTTTACAATATTAAAGAAGGATGGAGAAAGTTTGAGGATTGTCCACAGTTTGGAACCCTTTGAACAAAGTGACAATTGTCCACTCAGGTTTTCCTCCGGCAACTGAGGAATTGGCTAGACACTTTGCTGGAAGAGCTTGTGGAGGAACCTTTGACTTGTATGCTGGATATGATAGGGTGCTGTATATACATTCAAGGGATTATACAACCTTCCAGACACCTTTTGGAGCTCTAAAATTGGTCACAATCCCAACCCTGCTTACTATTCAATAGCTCACATCACATTGGCTGATTGGACATGCCAAATTAATGGGTGCATTTTTCCACTGGATGGAAAAGGTCTAGATTGCACATTTTCACGATTTATGGGCTCAATTCCATCAGCATGAATTATTGCACATGAGCATCTAGCTAAGTTCAAGTTGTCAATCAGATCAACTGATCAAAGCCATTTGCTTACAGAGGATTTCTCTATCTCCTATGTGGCTACAATTGTCAAGAACCAATCTCCAATCATCAATTCCATCAATTGGTAATGCCTTACAATCTGTCAAATCTATGAGTGTCTCACAATTGAAGGACATTGGGCATTGGATAGTCAATTTGCAAAGTGGAACAGTGCTCAGAGGCTTTTTGTAAGGAATTGGGAGCTGATTTGCACAACACTTGCCAATGCATCTATTGGTGCTGTACTCAGGTCAACCAGAACTTCTTCTATCACAATGTCAGAGATCAGATGCTAAATCATACATTGGCACAACTGCTAAACTGGGCTGCATGGCTGCCAATGTAAATGCCAAATTCTATGACAAGAACAGCAGATCATATTATTGGTGGATTCTACATTGCTGACAAAACAGACAGATTTAGATCCAATATACAAAGGGTCATTATTAACCTTGTACCCTTCTATTTATTTTCAAAAATTCTGCAAATCAATATGCAGTGCAAAGTCAGAAAACCCATACACTCCCTGCTCCTATTCCTACATTCTTCATGAATTCATATACCCTGCATAGCAACTCTCACAGCTGGATCAAGTCCAACATTCAGAGCTACATTGACAAGTTTTATGCTCAACAAATGGCTAGAACCCTTGAGCTCAGATGCCTAGTTTATGATCTCAATCCACTACCCAAATTTCTATATACAAAGCCACTTTCATGCTACTCAGTGTTTGTCCAGCTGTATGCTAAATCTGGTCAGCTACCCACTGTACACTGTCTATTCACTTAGGGGAAGATCAAATTAGACAAATGTTGTATGGGCTGCAGGACTCACATCAAAGACAAACACCACATTTTTATGGAATGTCTTTACTTTGAGTTATATAGAGCAGAAGCATGGGACACCGTAGGGGAGATGATGAGGGAATGATGTAAAGATCTGGTCACTAAGAAGGTTGTATCCAGGGACACAGCTGAGAAAATCATGCATATAGCTAAGTCACTGTTTAGTGATGAGTCTTCAGTATGGCCATTACACTATTCAGCATACTATCTTAGTCAAGTCTTGAACATGTCAAGGATTGTTGGCTCTGCTTCTGATCAAGCTCAAACACTAGGAGACAGACACCAATCCCTCTACCTCACCTGCACTCCATCTACTTTGCTGGTTGCATTTGGGGACAAGTTCAACACTGGTAGCAAGAAAAGCAGGCCTATAATTTTTCCTTCCTTCCTTTCTTTTTATTCACTCTGTACAATACATATTTAAACTATTAATTGTGCAACTTGTGCTCTGCAAATGCCATAGTAGCAAGCTTTCTTCAGAGGGGTTTTGATGCTTCTCCATGAGCCCTTTTAAATAGTAATTCTTGGTCTACCAAGGCATATTCTTGCAATATGACCTGACCTGTAGTATTTTAGTGTAGGCAGATATCAAAATAGTAACATAGTAACTGTATAGTATGACAGAAAAGCAAACCCTAACCTAAATCAGTGAAAACTCCAAAAATTGCATTCCTGCCAGTGCTTAGTCAGCAGTGGTTGGACAAAGGCAAGACACCTGTTTCTATCAGAAATTAGCACATTAGAAATGGCATAACAGCTTTCTTTTCCACTTTTTCCAGTGGAAAAACTTCTGGTGCCAGCAGTGAGTGCTTTGTTTCCCCCCACTTATATATACTCCATGGACACATACAAATCCCTCAGTCTATTATACATGACTGAGGGTAAGTCATACTCACTTATACCTTACATATAAACAACTACCTCTATACCTAGACTTATGCATACACGTATTACTATAGGTACAGATAATATTAGTATATTATACGTTATTGAGAACTTTTGCATACATGTGTTACTAAGGTGTTTGCCTTGACCAATAACTCACTACAAGTTGAAGTTACAACAGAGAACTACATCAGTGTGCCTAATTCCAACTGATGTACTTTGCGGACAATGAAAGGACTTTATTACATGTCTACCTAGCATTGATGTGTCTGTCCCTAGAATTGCATATTGAGATAAGCATCCAATTTCTGTCTATTTCTGACTTTCAGCAGAATACAGTAGGGCTTAGAGCCTTGGTTGTATTTGAGTCCATCAGCACAACCAGTGATTGCATTAAACTCGCTTTTGCTATTGTAGATACTAAGTGACCAGTTCAAGAGGATGTGCTTGTAGACTGTATACAGCTCTTTCTAAACCACGTTGATAGCTGGGCAAATCCTACATCCCCATTGTCAGTGAGAGAGAGAACAGAAACAAAACAATAGGCATAACCTGTGACCAATCCCAAAACTGTAATGGGGCATATTATGCCCAGCTTCTGGGCCATACATGTACTGTTTGGGCCTGAACTCTTTGGGGTTGGAGAAATGCTTAGTGTCTAAAGAACTTGTTGTATTATAAACAAAGGGTAAGGTTGAGACTCACCTCAATTTATTGCATGTGTGTTGCAGTATACAATCATACTCTCTGGAATGAAGTGACCACACCAAACAAGGTCTTTTCTAATAGTTTCACTAATGAGGCCCAGTCAGAAGGTGTTCAAGTAACAACCAAGTTCTTTGACAAAGGCAGATAAATAAGTGTTCTTTTTCATGCTTATGCCATCTCTTAGCTTTTCTTGACAAAAGATTGCTTCATAGGCCTTTTGTTGAACATTGTTTCAAGCAGCCAAGACACCAAGTCCACAAAGTAGTGTGTTTGGCAAATGAGCATCTATCAAAGAAAGGAGTCAAACAGCAAGGAATGATGTCCTATATAGTTAATACCAAGCCCAGAGGAGACCGTCAAGTTTGCAATGCTGATCAACAAATCTTCATTAATTTCCTCTCTGCTTTCATCCAAGATGGTAGTGATTGCACAGGGATATGCTGTTTCTTTATGGTAAAGAGCCCAGATTCTTTCCAAGAGAGCTTTTAGACAAGCTCTACAATGTTTTGCCACAACAGTAGCTTCTTTAAACATCTTGCCTTTTGGAAGTATTTGCAAAAAGGGAAGAAAGTTACATAAATGACTACTGATATAACAGATCCTTTGAAAATATTTGAGTTGGCATGCAGAGATAGAAATAGTCTGGATGTACAGACTGTCCAAGATGCTTCATGGGGTATAGGGAATCTTTGAAGAGGTTCAAAGCTTGATTTATTGTTGCTCCACAAGTAACAGTCAGGTTCAGGACTGCAGATCTATCAACAAAGGATCAATTAGCCCTCTGCTTTGTGAGGCAGTGTCTAGACTCCTCACAAAATACTGCACAGCTTGCTCAATAACAGGGTCATAGCTATCTTACATTCAGCAAACAAGAGTAGAGTCAAAATGAGGTAATTTACATCCTTGATGCTGTTGGACTGACAAATGCAATGACAAGTCATCGCTGCTCTTTGAGATTGTTATCATAGGGTGAGGTATTGAGAGTAATGCCCTTTTTGTTGAGCATCCAAGGAGTCTTCTCAGAGTATGAGTCTAGCAGTGGCTTTAGACACCCTGAACTTTATAAAGACAGACAGCACTGACCATAGGTTGAGATTGAAAGACAGCACCATATTTTAAACCGCCCAGAAGCTCTTTACTGCACTCTGCATTCTTGATTACTACTACCCATTTATTCCCAAGTTGTAACCTGAAGACAGGCCTGTAGATTCTACTCCATTGATGATAAGTATCTGCAGGATCTCTTCCATGCTGAAAGAAACTCCCAACAATGGGCCATCCATGGGGACCAGGAAGGTTTGGTACACTAGTAGGTGCAGTAGACCCAACAATGAAGAGAAAAACAGAGATAACAATGATGCCTATTGCAATAGGTGAGCAAAAAAATTGAGCATAATCTTGTTTTAGTAGCATCATATCCTGAGCGGCTGAGCTGTTGGATGATTCTGCCTTAAATCATATCATGGTATATTAAAATAGATATGGTATAAACTATAAACAAGGAGAGTTAGATAGGAGCAAGCCTGAAAGCAATGAGCAGAGGAAAATCCTGCTCCAAGTCCAAGTCCCTTTTCACCATTTCAGGAAATTGATTCCAGAAGAAAAACCTGTTCAAAACATGTCATGTGATTTATAATGGGTTTTTCAAAGCTTCCAATGATAAGAAGTAGTAAGTAAAAGATGAGATAATAAGTTTGAGACAGTAGGAAATAATGAAATGAAGTAGACTCAATGAAGGGATGGCCATGGTTTTGTGGAAAGAAATAGCATTCTCTGAGTCCAGAAGGAAGTTCTCAAGCAACGGCAAACCCCGCTCCTTAGAGAAGAGGGGGGAGGGGCCAAAACTCAAGCCAGAGCAGTGTAGCCCCATAGAGCCAGAGGTTTGAAAGGAGCGAGATGGGTGTAGGCCATGTGGAGGAGAGAGGAGAGGTGGAGGATTCTGTTGGGGTTGTTGTCAATGTAAAGTTTGTAAGAATTGCTGTGTCACTGTCCACTCATACTCAGCCACCAGCTTGAGGAGCTGTTCTGTGTATGCCCAGAAAGTGTTTGTAGCTACCATGTCATCAACGTGATAGGCAAGGATGCAGAAGTAGGACTGCAAAGAACTGAAAATAGAGTTTTGTATTCCCATCTGACACAATTGGTAACCTCAAATTAGTTTGTGTAGCCATTGAAGGTGTAGGTGGTCTCCCTGTCTTGATTTGTGGAGTCCAGTTTGTGGAGATCTGCTGCTTTAAAGTTGTGCATGATGATTGCCGCTAGCACTGCTGCGTTGGCATTGGGGAACTGAGCTCAAAGGGAGAGAGGAATAGCAGAGGATGCACCGTTCACGCCAACTCCTACAATCAGAGGAACAAAAGGTCCTTGAGGATCGGGAGGTGTGGCACTGGATACAGATGGCGGCTGGGGCTGATTGTTGATTGATTCATCATGTTAAGCAGTTGTGCATGTGAGTTGCGAATCTCCGCAACGTCTGTGGATGACAGAGTGGCTGCCTCGGAGGCTGCCAGTGGGGGAGTCATGGTGCAAGAGGGTGATCTGATAAAACGACCGTCTGAGTTTCTAGGGGGAACAGAAGTGTTCTGGGCTGGCATGCGCTCTGCGTGAGTGTAATGGTGAAACGATTAGATTAAGATCTCAAAACGAGCGCGTGTGACGTAGTGAGAGTAATCTATTGACGACTGCGAGCGCAGTGTGAGACGATGCCGAGCATAGTAAAAAAGTACTTACCTGCGAGGTCATCACGCTGTCATCCGCAGGTATATATCTAAGTGTAGATAAAGGTAAGTATATTGACAAAGCGGTGGCCACTACGTGATAACGTGAAGGGTTGGCGAATTGATCTTCGCCCGAATTAACCCTGGGCAATCACAATCCCCTTGCCAGAATTAACGAACTTGCCCGAATTAACGAGATACTAGGCCGTGTCGCAGGCACGGTGAGCATGAGCGCAACCCGAACAGCCCATCACCCTCGACATTCTCCAGAAACTGGCAGCAGTCGCTAACAACGTCTCCCAAACCTTCCAAGCTTCCTTCGATGCAGCATGTAATTCTGCGTGGTCTGGATTCCTCCGCTGTGGCGAATTCACCCTCGGGTGTGGTGAGAGATTTGACTTTGCATCCCACCTCACTCGTGATTGCATCACATTCCTTCCCTCTTTCGAATCCCCCTCGCATGTGAAGATCGACCTCCCTGCTTCCAAAATGGACCCGTTCCGCAAGGGCAGCTCTATCTTACTTGCCAGATAACCGGCTGGCTCTTCCATCTGCCCTCTGCGCTCCACAAGTTTTTCATTGTCACCCGCAAACGCCACGGTTTTCCCCTCTTCACAATACACATGGTTCTCCCCTCATGCGAAGTTTTCATCTCAACACTCAAGCAACGCCTCTTGGAGTGCAATGTCGATCCATCAGGATTTGCAGGTCATAGCTTCCGCCATGGCGTGGCCACAGCGGCTGCGGCAGTAGGGTACGCTGACCATGAGATACAGCTCCTCGGCTGTTGGCATGCCTACAACCTTCTGAGTCTTTCTGCACGTCTCCACTTGGCTGCTTCTTCACGCGATCAATTTCGAGCCTCCGTCTCTTCTGTTCACTCCTGTGGCTTGAGTGCGGTTTCCCTCTCGGGATCCGGGTAAGAGAGCAAGGGTGACCAATTAAACTTTATTTGCTCGCAAGTGCACGGAACCGTCTGATTTACGCTTCGTATCAAAGAAAACCGCGGCCCCTGCTTTTTCCTCTCCCCACTCACCTTCTTTCAGCCGTCCATCGCGAGCCGAAATATTTGGTTCACGTGCAGAATACCCATGATTGTGAGATATATTTTTTTAAGGAAATGTCAGTGGTGTGGGTCGCGATAAAATTGTCATCAACAAAGAGAGTTGGGTCAGCTGATGACCTCAAAGTTTTTGATACAAGAGCTACAAAAAATAGGTGGCTAGAAAATTCCACTTCCCGACACATGACAGTAAGTAACTTGTAGAGCTCGAACGTGTCCGCTGTCAGACAGATTCTTCTTTCCTTTATGCGTGTAGCCACCAGCACACTGGTACTAGTACAACTGGAGTTCCATTCTGCTGAGCAAGCATCAATGATCCAATAAACGCGAACTCTACCCAGGTGCAGCGTGGTCTCATGCCTTCGGCAAGGATCACGAACCTTCTAGAGGATATCAGCTGTGTGGTACGTGTGATTTCTATCCGAACAGGCAAAGGCAAGGTTGTGATCGAGTCACCGCGTCCTCCTGCCTTGGGGAGACATCTCTTCCGACGAAAGCCTGAAGCACAACGCCGTCTTGGTCCATCTTTCACCATGCCCAGGCGTTGGAGACCAAAAGGCAAAGTCATACCCGTCAAAACCACGATAAAAGGGCAAGATAGGTGGCTGGACAACCTCATCTTTGCAGCGGGACTCGTTCGTGATGCGAGCGATCTCGCGTCATTCCACCCCCTCAAATCCGCAGCAACGGTCGTGATCCAAGTGCTTGAGAAAGTACAGGTGAGTCTGCGCTTCTTTTATTCAGTCAGGAACGACGTTGATATCGTCTGCCCGCGAATTGCAGACTGCCCGTAAGAACGAAAATGATTTCAAGGACCTTTCTCAGTCTCTTGTCGACGTTATCATCACTATTAGAGACAACTACCTGTCAGTGAACCACCCGTTGCCGCGCGAGTTCATTAATGGAATCCACAAGTTCACAAAGTACGTTGCTTAACAAGTATATCAATCTCTATGTAGTAAACGCTGAATCAATCAATCTTTGTTGCTGCGTTAGTGAGCTACTTGATTTGCAAACTCAGATCAACGAAAGCGTACGGGAAACTCAGAGTTGGACTCGTTACTTTCGATCCAGACAAATTGCGAGTGCGATCGGGCAGTATAATGCTAGGGTCAACGATCTTCGACTAAACCTGATAGTGTGTGCTTCAACTTGGTCAAGCGAATATCAAATCGATTGACCAAAAGTTTTACAGATGGACATTGTGGTCAGTACGCATAAAACAATATACGAAAAACACCTCCCTCGTCACTTAGAGTATACCGCGAATCTTCTCTACTTTGTCGACGCAATGAATATCAGAATGCCTGTGCCTATAGAGATGTGCTTGACTCCGGAAGTAAGTCCGTATTTTTCCTTCCCAAACAAGTCGGTCCTAACAATCCCCACCTTGCACATTGAAGAATTTTGATAGTTATGTCAAACTTCTATTTCGCGCACGATTAGGCCACGAGATCGTGGAAAGAGGGGACTATGCGCTATCACTCCTAGAACTTGGAGGAAACTACCAAACTCTTGAGCGGACTGACGAAAACTGGGCTTTACTTGTCCGACCTGGAATCACCATTATCATGGACGTTGTATATTCCTGTCACTTTGAAGACAATGACGGTCGGCGGTGCCCCTCGTGCGCCTTTATTTGCACCTATGCAACTCTAGGAGACGAAGTAATCTGGTAAGTGCAGTGCATCGTTTTTAAAGCCCAAGTATGTATACTCATTGAAACTTGCATCAGCCCTCGTTGTTCGACTTTCTTCCGTACTTCCCGAGCTGTGATCGAAGAGGTTGGAGCTGCTTCTGAGCTACCCTCAACCGATGACCCGGATCTCGCAGTATCACAACCTCAACCCCCTTCATCGTCCCAAGCACCACACGAGAATAAATGTACTCAACATTTTCGTCGCATCTTGGTTCTTCAAGGGACCCCAGGAAAGCCAAGGTTTTCTTTACAGGGTGAGTAAACATTATCTGCTCGATTCGCTCGAGATTGAGCCGTTGTTCTTATAGATGGCGAGGTGGAACTCGCCAATGCCTCGATTGCATCATCTCCGAAAGGGATGCACTCTACTCCACAACTCGTCCCGCATTCTCCTCCTCGCCAGCTCCTCCGGCTGTGAGCGCGCCCTCCGCACCTCGTTCCCTTGTAGCATATCTACCTGCCCGCATGCATATGTCGACTCTGCAACCGCAGTGCGAGCGTGCAGCCAGAGCATTCGTGATGCATTTGGTGTACCATTTTCCACTATTTTTTTTTTGTATTCTACAAGTATGTAGCATAATATGTTATGTAGATCGTGTACGTGTAAACCACCATCGCGATGACTATACTCAACAACGAAGTCACCCTACGTCCAAGTCCTCTACTGACTCTTCTCCGCCTTTACGCTCTTCCCGTTCCCCCCACGCACCCGGTGCGTCCCCTTCCAATGCGTCCAATACGCTCTAACCCCAAAACACACAACCAACACCCCCGCCGCGACCGCCCTCGCCTCTCCATCATCCATCCACGCCTCACCCACAACCAGCTTCGCGTCCGTTACACCACCTACCCCCACGCCCACGCACGCCTCTCGCACCCCACGAAAGGCCGGATGGCCACTAAGCACCGCATGCACGGCCGCGACGAGCGCGCCGCCCCACACGTCCATCGTCCCACAGAACGTCGGCTCGCGCAGGGCGGGCGGCACCGCGAGGGACCAGGTGGGGGACCAGGTGGAGAGGGCGGAGGCGGTGAGGCTTCCACCGGATGAGGCGAGGGCGCCGATGAGGAGGTGTGTGAGGGGCGAGGATTTGAGTGGGGTTGGGACCGTGAGCGAGGAGAGGTGGGCGGTGGCAGAGGTGATTGCGAATGTGCGGACGAGGGCGTCAAGGGGGAAGAGGGCTGTGTCGAGGAGTGCGCGGGTGCGGTGGGCGAGGAGGGGCGGGGCGAGGTGGGTGAGGAGCGTGAGGACGAGGTGGGTGGTGAGGTAGATTACGTAGGGCGTGGGTGAGTAGAGCATCGGCGGGGGCAGCCCGAGGATGTGGTGCGTCCATAGTGTGCCACCCCATGCCTAAGTTGTTAGTAGAGGAGCGAGGTTGAAGTGAGCAGGCGCACCATGACGAGGTAGCCAAGGATATAGGTTCGCCAGGGGAGCGTGGCGTCGGCATTGGACTGGTAGACAAGGGATATGCGGGCGGCGTGAACAGTGGCTGCGATGGGGTACGGGAACAGCGTGGAGTGCACTGGCTGCGCGATGAACTGCATGCCACGCACGAGATGCCCCAGGACTGCCTGCGCCATGGTCGACGAAAGGGCCTGTGGCTGTGCGCATCCCTCAGTAAGAGTACAAACAAACACGCCTACAAATTTGAAGACAATAGACTCCAACCACGTATGTAGTCGCACCCTGAAGTCGCTTACCAATGTGGGCTCGTTTGTACAGAATCATCTATGGAAGGGTATGTATCTATGGATGAATCCTTACTTTTGTTTACCAAAATCGCCATCAGAACGCTCGGTTGTTCCTGGAAATCTTGCAAGTGCTTTGATTACGAACCATAATTACCCTTTCAATGTCTAGGACAGGTTAGTTCATTGCAACTGACATATCCTCCAACTTATAACGTCCTTATCAGAAGCACAGGTCACCGATGACATCAATGAAGCCATTAGCAACAATGATCCAGAACGCACAACTCTCCTCCTTGACGAGTGGGCCAGTCTCTTCTCTATCCCCCTTAGTGTCGACTTCCTCACACTCGCCAGCCAAATCGGCTCCGCATCCATTGTCTCCCTCCTCCTTGCTCGAGGCCTCGATTCAGAGCTTTACACCGATGCTCTCATTTCCGCTCGTAAAACTGAACATTGCCTCGACGTTCTCCAAGCTTTCGTCGACTCCGGCTGGGACATTAATTATTACCTAGGACGCTGCGGCGATCTTCTTGCCCTTTGCCTCGACTCTCCCTCCATAGTCAAATGGGCCATCGAACGTGTTGCAGACCCGAACTTGAACATCATCAATGGGTATTCTTCTGCTCTTGAGTCCGCTGTCATTGGGGAGTCTCTTGAAACCGTCGAAATACTCATTGATATGGGCGGCGCAGAAATAAACAACACGAACGCTCTCAAGTATGCTGCGTGGCATGGGCGTACAGATATGGTTGAACTCTTGCTTGAGAAGGGAGCCGACATCGATGAGATTCCGCGTCCAGAGTACGCGGACGATCTCAGGTTTCATGATTCGGGAAGGGGAAAAGCGCTGCATCAGGCAGTGGTGGCTGGCCAGCTTGAGGTTGTGCAGCTTCTCCTGGCTAACGGTGCAGATCCAAAAGTGAAAAATATTGTCGGAAGGACGGCACTCGAACTTGCAAAGGAAGAAAACCACACGATGGTTGTGGATGTTCTAGAATCAATTTCTCAATCAAACAACTTTCTAGGAGCAGCATGTTCTGATAATATATCGACATATACGCTACATCTGCTGGTGCAAAGTATCGGTCGTGGACTGTCCAAAGACTTTGATAAAGCTCGTCTTCTCTGTTGCTCCGCATTCACATGACAAACCCTGATGCTCTTGTCTTTGCGTAACATCAGCCCCAAGCAATTGTCTGAATGCCCGGATTACTTCGGAACTTCTTGAAGCTTGAATTTGTAGCGACTTCATATCATCGATCCCCCGATCAAATCCGAGGGTTGGCCTCTGGTAAGCCTGTGCTATGTAGATGCCTCGAATAAGCTGAGACCTAGGTCTCGTCCTATCTACCACATACCATTTGTCAAAAGTAAACTCAGGCTTGCTTTTAGTCATGAAGGTGTGTATTGATTGATTCATGCTATTATGTTCTGTTGATCGTCAAGTCTCTTCAGGACTCGGGAATAGCCGATGTAGGCATATATTCGGAGTTACAAATATATTCAACACTCCAGAGCACGGATGCAGCGTGATGGAGAGATATTTCCATCGAGACCAGCACGAAGAATGGCACAAGTAAAGTATAAGAGGTAAATGGTAGTTCGTATATTTCTAACTAGCTGGTCTAATATTGAGAGCACGAACTGGACTTGTGTTCCTTCTTTTGAAAGTATATCCTCGAACGTGAGTCCGTTGGAATTACACAAATGTTCTGCCGTCGTTGAACCCCTTCATTATAGTTTTAAACCCTTGATATGCATTTCACATCAGTCATACTGCACGAACTGGCTGAGCCTCTTCCAATTGCTGAAACGAGCCATTTTGAATTGGACAACATGGTCGGCCACAATCAGACTCTTAGTGATCACCATACTTTGCCCTCCTTAGATCATCTCTCCTTGCCATCGTACGTCAATGTTCCTGTCTTCGATGAGCTCTCAGCCCCACATCGTCACGACGACAAGCGCCATGATCATCTCCCAATAGAACTTTCGACGGAGATTGTACCTCGCAGCACGCTCAATAAACCCGCCAGTAGTTCCACGAGTCAAAGCAGTAAGCCAAAGCCCAAATCCACGAACATTACCACACCTCGACCCAAGAAGCCGAAACGTAAACCCACAGCCAGTACCATAAATTAAATAGAGAAGCCAGGATCCCAACCCCAACCTGAGCATGTCCCTAGTGTCGAGGAACTAAAGAGCATTGAGCCAGACAAGTCTCTCTTCTATTGCGGGGGAAATAGGCCGTTCTTCAAACCAGCTCAAGAGCGAGCGAAAAGGATGGGGAAGAAGATCCTGGACATGTCATGGACCGATAGGACCCTTCTAAATGCTGCGAGGAAATTTGACAAAAAAAAGGAGTGACCTGTTCTGGGATACCTGTGATGCATTTGTCATCAGGGACAGTGTATGTTCTTCTAGGAGATAAAGTCAAAGCAACATCAGTATGGATTAGGATTGAATGGCGGTACTGAAGGCGAATCCAAACCCCCGTGTCACAAGGATAATTAAGATCACCCTGGCAGGAGCTGAAGAACCTCTATTCAATAGAGCTCAGTCATCTTCACCTCAATACAATATGTAGACACTTGCCATTGACATATTGCATGTATCCAGGTGAATCCATGCAATAAGAGTGGCCCGGGCTACAGCTAGTAGCGAAAACTCTGCGATGGTTCTTATTTCACTGTCTCCAGAATACGTTGTCTTCTAGGACCGTAAACTACTGCTCATTCTCGAATAGCCAGCTGTATTTCACACAGTGATACCTCAGAAAGTGACAGAGAGTCTGAGAGGGTGATGTCGTGAGGTTGACGGTCGTTTTCTTCCTAAACTTTCTGACATGAGCAGTGTAGATGTAAAATCAGAAACGTTACTGTCCGAGGATTGTTCAATTACGCGACTGATTCTAAAACATCCACAACCATCGCGTGATTTTCTTCCTTTGCAAGTTCAAGTGCAGTCCTTCCGACAATGTTCTTCAACCTCGGATCTGCACCGTTAGCCAGAAGAAGCTGCACAACCTCGAGCTGGCCAACCACCGCGGCCTGATGCAATGCTGTTCCCATCCCACCGTCATGATCCATGAGGTCATCCGAATACTCCGGGCGCGGAATTTCATCAATTTCAGCTCCCTTCTCAAGCAACAGTTCAATCATATCCGTACGCCCAGACCACGCAGCCAACTTGAGAGCGTTGGTGTTGTTGATTTGCGCACCACCCATATCAATGAGTATTTCAACGATTTCGAGGGACCTGCTCATGACAGCGGACTCCAGGATGGAATATAACCCACCCCTGTAGTTTAAATTCGGGTCCGCGCCATGTTCAATGGCCCATTTGACCACGGAGGGCGAGTCGAGGCAAAGGGCAAGAAGATCGCCCATGTATCCCAGGGAAGTATTGATGTTCCAGCCGGAGTCGAGGAAAGCTTGGAGAACGTCGAAGCGATATTCACTTCTACGTGCAGCAATGAGAGTATCGGTGTAAATCATTGAATTAAGGCCTCGAGCAAGGAGGAGGGAGACGATGGATGTAGAGCCGATTCGGCTAGCAAGTGTGAGGAAGTTATAGTGGAGGGGAGTGGAGAAAAGACTGGCCCACTCGTCTAGGAGGAGAGTTGTGCGTTCTAGATCACTATTGACAATGGCTTCATTAATGTCATCAGTGACTTGTGCTTCTGCCGGCAAAAGTGTTAGTGTCAGAAGACATTCATTTAAAAAGAGCTGACCTGTCCTAGTCATTGAGGGGTAAGTATGGTTGGTAACGGAGCACATAGCGCAATATTCCTAGCGAGCCAAGGGTCATCACTTGGATGGCAATTGAATAGGCATCACGAACATTCCTTAATCGTGTCGTGTCACATCAGGTCACACCATGCATTCTCAGGCCTCCCAATGTTGGCAAAACCTTTCGCCGGACAATGATCAAACCACCTATAGCTACTTAGTTCATGATCAATGATGGTTGCCGATGAAGTCCATCTCAGCATCTGCTCTTCATATATCCCAAAGAATATCCAAGAAAATGTTCATCACCTTTGCTTCTCCTACCCGATGGCTCTAACCCGCCCATACCCCGCCCACACAACTCCAATACCCTCACACTCGCACAGCCCACCGATTCCCTTCTCTTCTTGTTGGTCCTCCCCCCGCACATCCGGTCCATTTGCCTTGACGCAGAATGTAGGTATCTCCCGGAACTCCGGCCCCCAAAGAGACCGAGTACAATTTCACACTCCAGACTCTAATCAGTGAACATACTGGTCGGCATACGAATGAGATGGCAATGCATGCATGGTTATTAAGGGGGCTCAACCTGGCTAAGATATTAAGAAACAATGCCAAGGGAATTTGACATACTATTCATACTGGTTAATAATGAAGTCGAGGTAGATGTCGCGTCGTAATGGAGTTGAAAAGAGCTTGCAATATGAGAGGAAGCAACGTAGGGCATTGGTTGATCATTAAATCCAGTTTATCGAGGTGTATTTGTGAAGTCAGCACGCTTGTTTACACGCTGCGTGCACTTAGGATAAAGTATGAAAGATAGTAATAATTTCAGTGATTTTGAGAAAGGCCGACTCAAAGTCACACTTTTGTGGGCTCAAATAGTATAACCATGTTTTTATGTGAGTAGCCTCACCTATGGAGTGGGGAGCTTGCTGTCTCTGAATAACCAATGCAATGTAAATCAAGTTTGCAATAGCTAATAATTAAATACATATTCACTAAGGTCCATTTCATAAGTATTCAAATTAAATCCAGATGTTGCATATCCTCTCTCAACATCTTCATTGACACTGTCTCCACTTCATGCTGGAGTCAACTGATACCAAATGGAGTGTGGAAAGCCAATCCTTTGAGTTTCTTGACATGAGAAATGGCAACAAAAGAAAGTCCAGATGAGAATAACTTAGAGGGTTAGAGTCACTTAGAGATCTGAACTCTGGTAAAGACTGAACTGGGCTGAAATGGGTACAATTCAATAGGGGCTAGTGACAAAATGTACATTATTTATATCAAGTAAGGGCAGTGAACTTGTAAAAGGTTGCCAAGAGTCTAGGTAATGCTTAGTGACAATATGCAAGAAAAAATTAAGTAGTTTGTCTGTGAATAATACCAAAAAGAGACATAAAATAGTCCAAAAGCAGAGGCATCAGCAAGACCTTCCTTGCCAACACTAAGTGGTGCCAGCTGTCTGCCTCAGTGAATTGTGATTAAAAAGATGTCAACACAAGGAAGCTTGGCATGTCAGTCAGCAAAGGTGAAACAAATGATGTATGCCTGCTTGGCAAATGGTGGC
The DNA here is from genome assembly GCA_017657235.1 of Termitomyces sp. T73sscA. NCBI lineage: Eukaryota > Fungi > Basidiomycota > Agaricomycetes > Agaricales > Lyophyllaceae > Termitomyces > Termitomyces sp. T73sscA. The sequence goes on along the minus strand of JAGGAP010000118.1, from coordinate 10,854 downwards.
ATAAAGAAATTGAGCTGTATATCCAAGAAGTGCTTCCATTATTCCATTAGAAGTCATTCTTGATATATAAAAGCAGAAGTTGTAGGTATTGGAGGCTGCCCAACAACTGAGGTGGGCAGCAAGGCAGGGGACCAATCATGTGATACATCATATGTCCTCAGTGCATAAGGGAAAGACTTCATTTGTGGGCAATATGAAACACTGGGCAGCAAGTTAGAGGGGCACAGCAAGGACTCAATCATGTGATGCATTTTGTGACCTTGGCACATCACATTGGTGGGATGCTGGCTGGTGAAGTCTACAAGAGAAAACTGCAAAAATATTATGAAGTCCCATAGTCAGAGTTGGACCAAAGATATAGCCATATTGCACAAGGGTCTATGGAAGGCTCATCACTATAAGCTTCTCTAGCAACATCTGACTCTCTGCTTGCTCTATCAAAGGAGATGGGCTGTTGTAGCACATGGCAAAACTGAGGTCTACCTTGAACAGTCATGTGTGTATTTTATGTTCATTATCACATGATCAATTTGTTGCTCCAACAGTGGCTGACTAATGTGATCACATGACTAACTTGCTACCCTGGCAATAGTAACTAGAAAGGTTGTTGGTCACCTTTAATTGTTTAGAATGGATATAATTTGTCAGCAACCTACTATTAGGTGACTAAATGGAAATAAATAAAAACTCTGTTCAACACTAATTGGTTTCAAACAGGATGGATGGAGCAGTAAATATGTGATTGGTGTGTAAACCAACTAGAATGACTGGAAATAAGCAAAAACAAAGTCAGTGGTAATGAACCCAAAATTGTGCTAAGTGCTGTCTAAGTAGGTGGCAACTTAATCTTTTGAACAAGTAGTGTGCAAGAGTCCCAAACAGTATCTAGAAACTCACTATGGAATTTGAAGGCTGTTGGATATAAACAAGTTATAAACCATCAGTTGCTAAGAGAAGTCAGCAAGAGATGCTAAAGTAGGGCAGCAAGGAAGAAAAAGTACTTAGCTATATAGAGCTACTAGATTCTAGCTGTAGGTGCTAAGTGCAAAGGTTTATGAGTGAAGCACCAAGGCATTGGTGATGTAAGACTAGGAGTGCCCAAATAATACTGCAAGAGCTAGAAGAAGAGGCACCAAGAGATGAGTACCAAGAGAGAGAGAGATGTGCTAAGACAACTTAGAGAAATAAAGTTGCTTAGAAATCTGAATTCTGGTGAAGATAGGTGTGGGCAGAAATGTGTATGATTTTTCTGTGTTTAATACTGACAAAAAGTAAAGTATTTATACAGAGTAAAAACAATGACCTTGTCAAAGTTGCCAAAGGCATAGGTGACACTTAGAGGTAATGTACAAGGAAAAGGTAGGTAAAAAACTGTGAATTATACTAAACACATTGAAATGAAAGAAGTCCAAAAATAGAAGGGTTGGCAAGTCTTTGCTGACTGTTAATATATCAAGCCCTCTGTTTTAGAGAAATACCATCAGATCTAGGGGGTTTGGTAGAACATTGGCAACAGGCTGAAACAACTGATGTTTCTGAGCTATCTGTCAGTTAAATTGGAGCTTTCATTATTCCATCATCTGTCAATTTGGACATATCAGAGATAGTAGAAGGGTGTGGGCATGGGAGGCTGCCAATAACTTGTTGGAGGAGGCAGGTAGCAAGGTGGGATGTGCAGTTTGATTATGTGTTTTGGCCTGCAGTTTTGGTGGGATATTTCAAAGGGCATCCTTCAATGGTTTTGCTATAGTTGTCAGAGAGAGGAGTAACAGCTGGAATGTTATACTGTGTCCTGATGGCAAGGCTCTGTAGAGTGCCTTGTATGTGCTGAACCAAGTAGGGGCTCATCAGTAGTATTATTGTACTACAAAACTCATTACAGTCAAACTTCTTATAATCAAGGGCTTTGATAGCCAATAAAATGGAGACCCTTTTAATACCTAATAATTGATGGATAAAATGAGTGGTCAAAACTGATAATTTTCTTGAAAAGTATCCTAATAAATTCATTTTTCTTACTTAAAATAAATATATATTTAAGCAAAAAAAAATGCAAAATTTGCCAGAAAAAGTTGTTACAAATAGGTTTCTGCCTCTCATACTGAAATGTCAACAATGGATCTTTTTGAAATCATTAAAGCAGGTCTTTTACAACACTCAAGTCAGAGATAGAACTATGCAAACAAGAACTTCTTGCACAATTCTCATAGAAGGAGAAGATCTCAGATGTCGATGAGATGTGGCTAGACTATGATAGTAACCTGGTTAATGAAGCTTCTTGAAAATGCTTCTGACTATGAACATGGCTTAACTACATTGCATTTGCAACAAAATTATTGTTGAAAAAGTGATGGAGCTCAGAGGTAGTTTGGAAACTGCTATGAATTTGAAAAGGAGGTACCATAAGTTTGTGGTTCAAGATAAAGCTAAAATATCAACACTTGATAGGACCTGAGAATCAAAATCTCAAGTTATATGCTGAGAAAAAGGAGAAGAAACATGTTTTTCACAAAAAAGGAAACTGCAATGTTGAAGCAGAAGATTGAAATTCTGGATTGGCACTATAAAAACAAGTCAAGTCAAAGCAAAATAGCAGTGTGTTGGAATAATAAGTATTCTAACTTAAAACTCACACAACCATGCATCTCAGATTGGCTTAAAATAAAGAATGAGCTTTGAAAGTGATATGCTAAGGCTTTGAAATGAGGACAAACAGAGAACACAAAGTGAGAAAAGCTAATCAAGAATCTAAAGGTCAACAAATGCTAGAGTTATGGGCCATGTGTGATGGCATCAATGTTTCTAGAAATGTTCTTGGAGCTAAATAGAATCGGTCTGCTGATCTTGCTTGGTTCTAGATAACAAGAGGAATAGCTGCAGCAATGGATGGCTAAACTAGTTTAAGAAGCAGTGTAGTTTTAGAAGTTTCAAACATTATAAAGAGGCCAGTTTTGCAGATCTCAAGATATTGAGGCTGAGCATGAACATGTTCAAAAAGTTCAGAAATTGATTGCCAAAGGATGAAATTAAATTGTACTGGGTGTAAGCTTTTTTATTGATTTTGAATGAACAAGAACTTTAAAATGCAGAATGCCTCTGAACTATGGCCTTATGATAAAACAAATTTCTAGTGTCAAAGATAATAAGAAAAGGTTGACTTTTGCCTTTACAATAAATGTCACAGAGACCAAAAAGCTCCAACTGCTTATTATTGGAAATGCTGAGCATCTATAGGCTTTTCAGAAAAAAAAAGCAGAGCTCAACTTGGATTTGACTGGAGGAGCCATGCAAAGGCTTGAATGATGACAGTCTTGTATTAAGAATGGCTATGTGATTGAGATGCCAAGTTGTAGTGTAAGGAGTGCAATATTCTTTTAATGCAGAACAATTTTAGTGCACACATTCCTTGTAATGATCTGATGCTTGCATTATTCACTGTTTCAAAGCTCATGACTATGTTGACTTTGTAAACTATGCCATTGATTGTTATGATTGTGATGTCTTTCTTGCAGAAATCTATGATCTTAATATTTCCAAGGCCTTACAGGTGGCAGACACTGCATGAAAAATAGTGGATGCTACTACTATTCAGAACTGCTGGAAAAGACTGGTATACTATTTGACAAACTCCTTTAGTCAAGTAGCCCTGCTTCTACTTTATTTGTTCTGATATTTTTCCTTTTTATTACCATGAATACTGTCAATGAAGTGGATGACAAAGTTCAAGAAGCCTTACTGCATCTGGAAGAATATGGAGTTTTTTTTAGCCCAAAAATCAGGTGAATTTCAATGAATTACTTGACCCTGTAAATAAGAACAAAATGTACATGAATGAAACTGAAGAGGAGATTAAAGCAGATATTTTCTTAGCTGTGGTTGAATGTTGCAAGATTGAAGAGAACAAGAAAGAGAAAGCAAGTAATGGCATTGATGATATTGACAATGAAGTGATTGGTAAGAAGCTATCATGCCAAGAAGCACTCAACACAGCCTCAACTATCCTCAACTATCCTCAAATGTGTCTCTAATCTAGATCAGCCATATGCATGTCAGCTAGAAGGCATTCTTGCTAGCTTTAAATGCCAAACATACCTTGAGGAGTTTCAAACTCTCCACTCTACTACTACTCTCAATGAGTATTTCACTAAAAAACATAAATAAAATGTATTTAGTCTATTTACAACTGAAATATAGCCCTAAAATAGCCCTTATATTGACTACTTCTATATCCAATAGCCTTTTATAACTCAATGGTTTATGCAATGGATCCAGGACTAAAAACATATGTATCAAATATTTGTAAATAAAATAAGGTCTGTTTTTGATTGAAGAACACAAATGCTAGGGGCTATTGCTTCAATGAAATGCTTCAGACCTTGCTATATTCTCTTCAGTAGCAATAGACTTCACCATACTTTTCTTAGACAAAACTTTACAAAACTATTAAATGAACAGTAATGTATATATATACAAACTCACACTACACAAATCAAAACTTGACTATATCAGAACATATAATGACTTGTGGCAGCATAAAACTATACCTTCTTCTGGTTTGCATAAACCAGTTGCAATGGGTCTTAAATAATCAAAGCTAAATAAGTGCAATTAAAGAAAAATTAGTTTTGAATAGGGAAGACTTTGCTAGCTAACAAGTAGTGAAAATATGGTCACATGATCAATGTCACTTTGAAATGTAGTCATGTCATTTGAATAGAATGACATTGTTGTACCATTGATAGATCTGCTGATTTTTGTATGCAAACATACAAAGATTATAATGTGATGGATATCAAAGTCAATACATCACTAATACAAATAAATGGCATGGGTGTCAATATTACGTTGCAGCAGCAACATAATTTTATTCAGATAAAAAATATATCAAAAACATATCAAACATAAAATAATGCCAGCTGAGCCACTATACACTCCACTGTATTAGTGAACAATATTATCTCCTTGGTATATACTTATTTGAATAAGCAGAAAAAAAGATAATCAATAAAAACTATCAAAAAAGTAAACAGACAAAAAATATAAAGAAGTGAACAACATATAAAAGAGTCAACAGTCAAAAAAAAGTAAACAGACAAAAAACATACAAAAAAGTCAATCAGACAATAAACATATGAAAACTAAACAGTCAAGAAAAACATAGAAAAAAGATATGGGAGCAAACACATCACATGACATTAATATTATGCAATCAGCATTTGGTTTATCCATCATTGTACTTGATACCTGTTGGAGAAAATTCTAGGAAAGAATATGAAAAGAGGAAGAAAAGGGAAGGATTTCAAGAATTTTATTATGAGCTGGTTGCTATACTCTCATTTGCTAAATATGTACATTTTCTACTATGATTGACACTACAACATCCAGTTGTATGTTGGCATTTCTTACATGGCACCTTGCATGGCTCAGGATAGTATTAATAGCTGGATGTTATAGCTAGTGCATCAAGAATCAAGGAGATTATGAGATGAACAATACATCACATGATGACAACACTAATAGCCAAATGTCATAGCTGGTGCATCAAAAATCGAGGACAAAGAGGATGAGATGAATAATAGGTCACATGATGACATACCAATAGCCAAATGTCATAGCTGGTGCATCAAAAATTGAGGACAAAGCAATGAGATGAACAATAGATAGATCACATGACATGTAAACACATGACTGAGGTTCAGCAAAAATTGAGGATAAAAAATGGCAGGGTCAAGGGTAATAAAGCTAAGGTAAGTAGACCTTGGAACCTGCCTCTTGCTCAACTCTTGCCTGCCTCAACTCTTGCTTGTTGTTTGCATTGCCAGCTCTATAGAAGGAGTTCTGCAAATGTTAAGCCTTGCTCTTACAGGTTGTTCAGCCTCCTACACTGTCCACTCTTCTAGCTCTATCCAACCACATTTTCTATCATGTCTTGAAACTCTGAGTCTTCCTCTACTGGCTTAACTTGTATGTATGTGGGATTTGAAATGCTTGAGAGAGGTGACACTCAAGGTATTTTCCAAATTTGTGTTTTTGAGTCAGGTGTCAAGGTTCTGGAGCACTACAACCCAGTCTGCAAACAATGTGTTTTCTTGGTACAACTCCAGAACAGTGTTATGGACCTTGCTCTGCCAGTGACAAGGCAATGCAAACTTCTGGAGCTTGCTCAGATACTGTTCAAAGTTTATGCTGTTAATCTGGAATTGATTTGTGTGGTACTATGCAATGAAACAGGGTTCAAGCATTCCATCTACTACAAAAGAGACCACCTCCAAGTCTCTTTTTCCTGAGTGTCTCTGATATTGGTGACAGGCAATTTGTCCACTACTGGATGACATGATCATTCATGTGGCCTTTGGTGAGCATCAGACACTCCTTCAGTTTTATTACTTTGACCTCAGCCAAGAGGCATTGGTCATGCATGTCCAAATTAAAAGCAAGTGGTGGATATTTTGACTACTGATGGAGGGTGATGGGCACTGCAGGGTTTGATTGCAGGACTGCTGTGATAGAAAGAGTGAAACTGCCCTTGGACAACAATGACCCTGGAGTGCTGGACAACTCAGACAAGCTGAACAGCAGTGAGAGGGCCAAGTTCACTGAATGTGGGGGATGATTCCTCTCTTGGCATTTTGAAGTTGGTTCAGAGAGTGCCAGAAGAATGAATGGTGATGGGTAAAGCACCTCATAGTGGTACTGATGATTCTGATTCTTGTTTTCATGCTGCTTATTTTGTGAACAGAGCATAGGTGTCAATGGTTGGCAGTGGCTCAGAGACAGATTGAAAAATTTTACTGGTGTTAAAAAAAAGTAAAAGGCAATTGATAAATAGTCTCACTGTGACCCCAACAGACAAGGTAAAATCAACTTTGTTTACTTGTAGTTAGGACTATAATAATAATAATGTTGAATCTAAATGCTCACTTTCAATTAGAATAAGCAAACAAAAATGAGGATCAAAAACTTTTGAGGTGGCAGTTACATGTTGTCACAGTTGTGCTACAATGGTCACTAATAACAGCAGTAAGTGGGGCTGTGGAGCAAAAATGTGAAGTAACATTGTAAGCTGCATCAGCAAGCTTACAAAAATACTAGGCAAGTAGACATCAGTTTTTTTCTTATGCTACTGGCATTGACTGGAGCTTTGTTTGTGGAATTCTTGACTCTGACTCTGCAAAACTACAACCTTCTTTGCTTTTCCTCTTAGTGGAGTTATTGGCCTATCTACTGGTGCCACAACTCTTTGCCCAATCTCAGCTTAGTGTATTTTATTCCTTAGACAAATAAGAAATTGAATTTACACTGCATACAAATCATTGGTGTGAGTGTAGGGTAGAAATAACAGTCTACAGAATAGAGGCACATTTTTGACTGCAGTCATGCATCACATTTCTTGGGAGTTTCTAACTGAAACCATTACATTTTAGTAAGCCATAAACAAGTGCATATTCTACTGATGTCACCTTGCATGTTAGTCTATTGGGATGGAGGTTTAGGATTTGTAAGTAGGATTTGCACAAATACAAGATCTACATTAACACAAATAAAATAATCAACCCTTCTACTATTCTAAGGTATACTCTCAGATACACAGGTTTTGACATCTGTGCTTGCAGTTTGCAGTGTATTCAGGTATAGATTGATCTAAGTAGATCAATGTAAGTACAAGTCTACTTATTTGGTAAGTGATATGGCTTTAATAAATAATGTTAGCTACTTACCCATAGTTCTATATAAGTGACTGAGGGTGTTATTTTGTATTCTAGTTCTTTATATCTATATCTATAGGACAATGGTTATTGTCAATATATTGGTGGGCCAGAGGCCAACCACAATGCAATGTGATATGGGGGAGTGCGATGTAGAGTGATTTGATCAAGGGTCAAGGTCCAACACTCCTCACCATACATGCTCCTCATGTAGAATCATGGCACTACTGTAGGCCTAAGTGAGGGCAAAGATACTAGAACACGGGAAGTGGACAGGGCCTTGGTAAATATATCTGCATTGTTCTCCTTGGATGGGATGTAATGTAAGACAAGTTTGTTACTTTGGACTTGCTCTCAAAGAAAATGGTACTTTATATTGATGTGCTTGACTCTCATGTGCAGTAGGAAGTCTTTGAATAAGGTGATGGCATAATCATTGTCACAGTACATGCACATTGGGTCTGGAAGTGAAGCCATGACTAATATCTTTCAGTAGCACTCTCAGCTATATGCATTCCTGTGTGCACTCAAAGGCTGCTATATACTCTGCTTTGCATGATGATGCAGCAACCATCCATTGTTTGTTTTCTGACTGACCAGGATACTGCTCTAGAGACTAGATCCCTGCTGACACTATGTCTGGTGTCTGGACAACTGGCCCAATCAGAATATATAAAGCCTTTGAGTGTCACCTTCTCCTTCTCTCTGAGATGTAGATGCAGGTGACACATGCATTTCAGGTATTGTACTAGGTGGATAGCAGCATTTTAGTGGGTCATAGTATAGCAGTCAAGGTACGGAGTCAGTTGTTGGACTGCAAACACAATGTCTGGGCACATGGATATGGCTAGATAGAGGAGGCAACTGACAAGTTGGTAATAGGGTTTTAAAGAAGAAAGAAAGAAAGACTGGGTCTGGATGCTAGTAGAAGGCCTCTACAGCATGCAGCAGGCTGGAAGAATATAGAACAAAGCTGTGAAGTGAATGAGAGAATGATCTTTTGGAGCTTCAAGCAACTATTGTGCAAGTCTTGCATATATTTCTGTAATACTGATGAGGGTACAATCATTGCAGCACTTCATGTCAATGACTTTCTATCCATTGCTAGCTCCAAGGCAGAGAATGACCAGTTCAAGGACTAAATGAAGCAAGTCTGGACCATTTCAGACCTTGAAACTCCCCAGTTTGTTGTTAGTATTGCTATAGAATGGAACCACCCTCATTGTACCATGAAACTGTCCCAAACAGCACTTATCAACAAGATTATACATTAATTTGGCCAGAAGGATGCTAATCCTTTATTGCTACTGATAGACCCCAACACCAAATTACATTGCACTGACTGCAGCACACTGTCTCAGGAGCAGCAGCACATACTGGAATACACTCCTTCAGGCTGCCACATGTACTAAACTCATTGTCTGAGAGAACCCCATATAAGAAAGCTGTTTTGACATCAATCTGTGTGGCATTCTATCCTTTTGCTGTTGCAAGGTGGAGTAAGATTTGCCATGATTCTGTATGTGCTGTCAGTGAGGTTGTTTTTGTGTCATCACAACCTTGAACTTGCTCATACCTGCAAAAAACAAGTCTCACCTTGAATCAAACAGTGTTGCTGTTTTCATCTTGTTTGATCCTGAAGACTGGTCTGCCAGATTAAACCTTCTGTCCAGCTGGGACTGCAGATTGTGGGATTAGTTGGTAAACACCCATTTTGCACAGTGACTCAAGCTCATCCCTGTAAGCTGCTTCCCACCTTTCAGAATTGCTAAATGCCCTAGCTTCCTGCTAATTCCAGGGTTTTTCACTTGCATCTGGTGCAACAAGATTGTTGATGATACCAACAGCAGCAGCTAGGAGTTGGTCAAGGTCTTCAGGGGAAGCAATGTTAATCAGATCTGGGACAATTGGATTGAGAATCAGCTTCTTGGCTCTGTCATCATTTACCTCTGGTTCCTGAATATTTTAAGTGGGATTAGCCAGCATGCCACTTTGTTTGCTGTCTTTGTAGTTGGCTTGAGTTGCCTTTAACCATTCTCCTGCTTCAGTCAATTGTTGAACTGCTCTTCTTATGCATGACAGTGCATTATCAGGACCTGCTTGTGCTGTTGAGATTTGAATATGGCTCAATCTGCATACCTGTGAGAGGGGAGGCTGAGATGGGTTCTTCTGTAGGTTGACTTTGACAGGGACATTTGGTGGTGTGATATGAACATCATAGTTGATAGTCATTGTGTCTGACTCCATCAGCTGTGGACCTAGTTCTAAAGTGATGCCTGGTTTGGCAGCCAGCAGCTGAGGAGGATCTTCATGACTCTTACTAGACTTGACATAGTAGGTATCTTGCCAGTGCTTTGCTTATAGCACATGTAGGCCTTGTAATTTTAGCTGTAACTGACAAGGATGCTTTTGATGAATTGTGTATAAATCTTGGAATTGTGAGAATTGAGTATGAGCATGAACACCTTACAGCCTATCTCCCTCATATATGAATGTTTGGGCTTCCAACCCATCCATGCCTCATGTGGAATCATCCCTTGACTGGACTTGGTGAGCATCCTTTTGTGCAGATGAGATGCTGTTAGGTAGACTTCATCCCATATGTTAGGTGGACATCCAGTTGCTATATGCATCACTTGTGCTTTGCCCATAAGCATTCAGTGCATTTGCTCAACTTGCTCAATATGGGCAGACATATGAGCTGCCTCAAACTGCTGTCTGGATTTTTGGGACATGAGCCATGCCTCTATTTTGTGCCCAGTGAGTTAGCCATCATGCTCTCATTCTTCTTCACAATTCTGGATTTCAAATGTGATAGCACATCTGCTTTTTTGCCTGAGCAGGATAGTTCAATGCTCACTCATGAAGTCATCAACAAGATTTGTTATGTCTAAGTACCCATTATATGATACAATAGCCTGTGGTCCAGTTAAATCTACCCAGACTATCTCCAGTTTATGCATTGCCTGTTGCCTCTTCTTTTGCACTCTTGGTACAGCATTCACAGCTGGTACCAAATGATGTTTCTGTGGGAAAAAGTGTAAAAGAAATGTGTCATGCCATTTCCAATGTGCAAATTTCCAGCAGAAAAAGGCACTTTCCTTTGTTTAAAGACTTTTTCTGTCAGAAAATTAGCACATTGGAAATG